>JAVQJS010066569.1:0-26338 GCA_036024795.1 Galaxias rostratus | reverse complement strand
GAGAAAAGGGGTGGGCGTATGACGAGCGGGCAAAAGGTCCTGCCCGCGCAGCACAGCGGGAGTCTCCATTGCACACTGCTCTAAAGCTGGGTCCTCCTCCACATCGCTCTCTCTTTCTCACTCTCGCTCTTTCTTTCTGTCTTTTCTCAACTTTACTGGTTCTGACATTCTTTTTCCAAGCTTCATCTGTTCTGAGGAAGAGAGACCCTGTTGTTCAGGCGCCGGTTTAGAGGGAGCGACATCAGGTAGGTCATTGTTGTGTGTGTCTGGAAGAGAAAGAGAGAGAGAGCGAGGGGGAGAGACAAAGGCCTGTGGACAATCAGTGATGAACTCTGGACTGCTGAGTTGGGCTCTTGTCCCCTCTGTCTCTGGCCTAAGCTCGTTTGATTGCGAAGTGTTGGAATATGTAAACTGACTTTTCTAGCACAGGAAGTACGCCAATGGAAGTATATTAAGTAATTCGATTTATTATCTAATCTGTCTTTCTTCATAGTGATGCATATATTGACCTATTTATTTCTTAATCCTGTAATATTACTTGGAATTCATTATCAAATGTCCATCGTTGATCGTGTACTCGAGAAGGAGTGGGGGAAAAAAACCACAAAAGTCAAACGTTTAGTCAAACTTTAACTAGACGGCAGCATATCTGAAAGAGACATGCATAACGTAAGAGGATGTTAAAATAGACCTACTTCTTGATTCAAAAGTCTACAGTTATGTCCGCTTTTTTAAAATTAGTTTATTTTTAAACGTGTCCCGTGCCCATTTTCCCCAAGAAGTCCAAGTCATCTCTTATTTATCCAGTGGCTCGTCTCATCTGAAGCGGCCAGTCCTCCGTCTCTATATAGATGCATGCAGGTTGAAATTTAGGGCATTGGCCCAGAACATGATGTCCTGTGATCCCCTCTCTCACACTTTCTCTCGTGTACCCACGCCACACGCACAGTTAAGGTGGTGTCTCGCACAACATCACAATTAATCACATCAGAAACAAAGGGGGTTTTGACCTCTTTGTAGTGTTCAGTTCATTGGGCAACGACAAGACTGGTGCCTCATGAGTCCAGCCGGACCTGTCCCATTAAAGGGGGAGGGGGGATGGATGGCGAACAACTAGGGGAAGTGTGGCGCGGGTGGGCGTTATCCAAATGTCCACTTTGTGTCGAGATCAAATAAGCTTGTGGTTTTACAGTTTGCAGAGGTTCCCTAGTTAACTGCCCTTACGGTGTCGTTCGATTGGCAGCTCTCTGCCATTGGACATTCACAAGTTCTTTCACGCCTTATCTCTCTTTGTTTCTACCTCGTCTCTCGGGCCTCACCTCCCCCACTCCCCCTTATCCGTCCTGTCTGTGGGCCTGCCCCAGCCCCCTCCCGTCCCCTCCCAGGTCCTGTCCTTCACAGAAACCACACGGCCGTCCTTCGGCGTGACACTGAAATGTGTTGAGTGCGAGTATTCTGACGTTGCATTCGGGCCTCGTTGTGTTACATGCCCTGTCATAGGAGACGTAATGTCCTTTGGCAGAACGCAACCCGGGTCAAACTAGAGAAAATGGAACAGCTAACTTTCCCACTTTCTTTTCTGTTATTTTATCAGCCTAATTTAGAATTTTTTTCCAAAAAGGGTAGCTTTCTTTTTCATGTCATGGCTGACAGTCACACAGTCTGACTGAAGAGAACAGTTTGATCCCAACTCGCTTTTTAGGCTCAGTAATCTACGTGTACCAACTCCTCTTAAGTAACGTCAGTTCAAGGGCAGGGGTCTCTCTCGTTGCCTCAGTCACCGACAGGTCCGCTCTTGTCTGGGACGTCGGGGTGGTCTGTGTCGGCTTGCTTCAACTTCCATGCCGTAGCGCTCCGGCCACCCTCCTCGCCAGCTCTGTGCACGCTAACGCTGCCAAGTTACGTAAGCGCCAATCTCGCTCTCGGCAGCGGAATGTGTGTGTCGCTGACCTCTTCTTTCCTGCCAGATGTCACAATGTTGTTCGTCGTCGGTGGTGATGAATTAAACTACAAGCCTTGTCCGCCGACATAACGTGTGTGTGTGTGTGTGTGGCTGACCTCCACTTGTTATTTTTATGGTAAAGCACCTTGTAACCAAGTTTTGAAAGGCGCTATATAAATAGAGTTGTTGTTATTGTTATTAAAACGTCTCATGGTCCTCTGGGTTTGTGGTGTTGAACTTCACAGTTGGTCTGAGCTAGCATCTTTCTCAGCGTGATGATAATGTGATGTGGTGTAATCCCTCACCGCCATTGCCACCATTAAGTACGTTGAGATAAGACTAGCCTGTCAGCAGTACGCTGTTCATTTGTCAACCTCAAACCATCCATTTTGTTTCCAACCTACGTGAATGGGGAAAAAAAATTGCCCAAAGTTCAATGAGACACTTATACACATTGTGAATTTCTGAGTGTCTGTTTGCTTTAAAGGTCATGAAAGAAAGTACCTGGTCTTTGATTTTAGATTATTTTTCAATTTAATTAATTAAATTAGAAAATAATCTCAAGGGATTTGGGATGAATGGTGATTAGATTGTAAAGCGCATGTCACAGAATTATCTTTAGCACCGTTGAAAGCTGTGGTGAGCTTGGGAAGTGAGTCCGACATAATGCAAACCACTCTAGACAAGGAATAATCTAGACTGGGATGAATATGATCTAGGAAACGACTGCTGTGTACTTACTGTGCCGATGAACACTGTAATTGTTCTGGAAATGGAGTGGAATGGAAAATTATCCCGGGGGAAAGAGTAGTTTTGTCGTTTGAGCAACACTGTTTTTTTTTTAAAAGCTACTTAAAAATCAAGTCGTTAAGTTCACAATGGAACTCGCTTACTGACTTGGAATGTTTCAGTCAGTCCTTCCTCCCCTGCGTCCGATTCTATTTAAGGCCCATTGTTACGTATGGGCCCAGTGGTGTGATGTAGGGCAGCTGCTGCATCTCACACCATCTCCTCAGGTGCCAGGCAGAACCACCACATGCTGGTTTGACCTATGGATGTCGTCATGCACCGGGTAGCCCCGGCTATATTGGTAGCACTTCAGTAGTTAGTTTTTATTTTATGTATAAACCTTTTTTTTCTCAGTCACATGTGTGTAGTAACATTTGTGTGATGCATTTACTTTTTGATTACATATGCTAATCCTGTATTTTGGCCAGTCTGTTTCTAAAAATGTTGACCATTGTCATAGGTGTGAACGTGTGAGTTGCTGTTTGTCCCTTTGTGTTGGCCCTACGATGGACTGGCGACTTGTTTTGCTTTATTTTTGTTTACTCTTACTTTGTACGGCGTCTTTGAGTGTTTTGAAAAGCGTTTTATAAATATAATGTATTATTATTGTTATTATTATTAATAATGTAATGTATTATTATTGTTACATGTCTTCCCTTGGTTTGATTTGTTGCAATGTTTAGACGCTGCACTCCAAGGTTTAAATCAATGCCGTTTTGGTCACGTCTTGCTCTTATGCAATGACCAATGGGCAGACTTGTTCTCATTGAACTGAATGACTAACCTGGGCTAGGGTTGCCTGCACTTGGCGGATGGGGATGGGCTTTAGGACCCCGATACCAAAAGGGTGTGTGTGCTTGTTACCGGGGTTAAAGTTTTGTAAGGATCAATATATAAAGAGCCACCTTATCTTCAGGGCTACCCGGTCAGAGTTCATGTTTGCAAATCTGCGCGCATCAATGTTACATGTCAGCAACATGCAGTAGGCCAGCATTGGAGAAGTGGTCGTGTTATTTCTGGGACATTTTGCGAACCGTCATTTGTGCTGGAGTCTCACTTCACCTCCTGGCCACTCGTTCCCAGTTGTGACATTTACTGTAGCCGTGGCGACGTGCATGTCCGCCTCGTGTTGCGGTCGTGACCGGTCCGTTTCCCGACGTGACGGTGGAGTATGGTCAGGCCGTCCCCAAAGTGTTGACAGACGCTGAGCTCTATCGTGGATGATAAAAATGGTGGCAGTATTTTAGACGGCCGTCCTAATATGGCGGTGGTATGTGACGCTAACGTGACAGGCCAAAAATATTTGCCCTTCACTGTGGTTCTGGCTGTAAGGTAAGCGCAGCCTACAAGCAGAGTGTGGACTACTAGTGCCGTCAGCCAAAAGGCCTCAGGGCCCAGGCGTACAGTGTGTGCTCTCTCTCCGCTGTTGTTCCGTCTTTAAGGATTGCTACACGCTACAGTTTTAAAGATGAGGCCAGCTGCCTAGGGAGAAATGTTCGAGCAAGGAGGTAAACGCCCAAGAACGGTGTGCAAAGAGGCTCTTAGCCTGCCCATGTCAGGAATGTTTGTATGTATGTGTGTGTATATGAGAGTGTGTGTGTGGCTGTGTGTGGTTTTTTTATATGTGAGGCTTGCGGCAAAGGTAGAAAAAGTTGAACAAACACGCCCAACAACGGAATCAGAATCCCATAGCAAGGCGCAGTACCCGACTGACGAGCAAGTTGTCTTGATGACCTCTCCTGTTGCCACGACTCTGCTCTAAAGCCTAACTTTTCCCTTCGCGTCGTCTAAACAAGTCGGGAGAGGACGACGGGCCGGCCGAACCCGGACCCACTCGCGACGTTTGCGTTTGGACGTTTGCGTTTGATCTTTCGGGTAACTGTTCGTCGGGATTTTGTGACTAGGGTTGTGTGATAAGCCGTTTCTAATCAATAATTGAGTTGTGTCTTGTATTGATCTTGCCTTCCCTCTGTATTTTGTGATCTCTGTCCTCTTTGTAACCCCCCCCCCTCCCCCTTTTCATTATCTCCTTTCTCGTTGGGGTTGTCTTGGCACTAGTTGCCCCAGCGCTTATCTTAATAGTGCGATAAGTCTGTCTTTTATCTATCGCTAGTTTACCCACAACAGATAAGCGAGATGACTAGAACAAGATAAGCGTGGCACCTTTTGATGGTTGTGAGTAATGATTGCCTGGCGGTGTCTCTGAACAGTCCCCCAGGGCAAGTGTCGGGCAGTTTCTCAGGTTGAGAGAAAACTATAAAGAGCATCCACCTTGAATGTGTCGTGAGGAAAGGAGAGATGCTGGACTATTATGCTCTATGGAGACTAGAATGCACCCTTTCTTCCTTATTTGATATGAAGGTAGACCTAAAACAGTATTTGGTTGGTAAAACAGCCATACGTATAAGTAAGCTCACTGTATATGGGAGAGACAGTATTGAAAATACGGAAGGAGATGAGACAAAAAATGATCAATCAGCACTCACTTGACATGTCCGCTCTGTCTACAACTGTCCAGAGAGGCATTTTAGCCGAGTATGATGTAAAACTCGACTCTCTCTTTCCTTCTCTCTGTCTCCCCACTCTTGGTCCGACATGCAAATCAGCTTAGGGAGAAAGAGGACGCTGATGCACTGATGTTAGGAAGGAGGAGGTAATCCTCTGCGGTCGTCCCAGGATGCCACGTCCCTGAGCAGGTCTTTGGGTCTCGGGCGATGTCCTTGTAAGGAGTGCGCGGTCGAGGCAATCTTTTTTTCGTTTACATAGGTAAACATGTGCCTACCTCTCAGTGCAAAGTGTATGTGAGGTAGATGCAAGTTGGTGTTTGACTTGAACTTGATCCGCAGGGCAAATATATTTTGAAAATCATGTGAAGTTCGGGCTTTATATGGGGTTGTGTTTAGTCTGGGGGGTGTTGAGGGTAAGGAAGGGGCGTGTAGAGGTGAGGCAGGGTAACAAAGGGGAAGTAGTCGTGTTAACGCGTACAGTTGAGCTGCCGTCTTACTGCCCTGTCAGTTTCATTTTGTCCATCTCTCGGTGGCACTCTTAAATGGCGGCGCTCTCTCTCATTCCCTCTACTGCCTGACATGTGTCTGCCACCGTGCCTGGGAATTTGGGCAAAACCCCCTCAGCAGAAACACATTCTCTCAAACCGTAAAGAGGGACACAGCGGTCTCACAACAAGGGCCGCCCACCCCCCACCCCCACCCAGTCTGACCCTGCGTCTGCACAGCACAGCCTTGTCCAGGCTGGTCTCATCAACCTAAAGCTGTCTGGTAGCTCTGTCGCGTTGTCTTAGAATCAAAATGAGTTACTGTCCGCTCTGCCACCCATCCAACAAAGGCCTTGCCTCTATTTGCTTTTAGAGATGATTATAATAAAAAAAAAAATCAATGGACCCAAGCCTGCTGTTAGGGGTGCAGTGTGAAACTGTACAGAACCTATTGAAAAGGAAGTGGACATGAGCAGCTTTTTCATCCTTTCATTACGAGCGTCGTCGTCGTCCCCATGTCTCTGCTTGTTTAGTCAGTAAGCACCAGGCCAGTGCCTTGAACTCCGTCATAATCCAGGCCCCATATCCAGAAGGCGCAGAGAGAGTCCGGGTTGCTAAAACCCATGTGCTCGTTGTGCAGACTCCACCTGCTGTTTTTTTTTTTTTTTTTTGGGTGAGCTGCTTAATCGTAATGGTACAGCCCGATCGTCCGCTCTGTGAGAGTGAAAGGTAACGGCCCCATTTGAAGTGCTCACTGTCTGCCTCAGCTAGAAAGTGCTTTTTTTACCAGCAATATATGGTGCCAACAGACATATGAGCCGAAGTAGTTCGTGTTTTTGACCTTGACCTTATGTAATGGCGAAAGCCCACATCTGTGATGTAATTCCGGTTTGCGCCCCTCGGTGGCCATAAAAGCCATAACAAGGGAAAATTGCATACTCAATGTGAAAGCAGACGGATAAAACATGGGTGGGAGGGTGTAGCTTAACAAAAGAGACATAATGTTCCTAGCTCCGCACACAATCTTTAGTTAATGTTATATTGAACGGATTTCAGACGATCAAATGATAAACTACTTTCGAATGAAAAGTGGTGATGACTCTTGTAGTATTCTGTCAACTTCTCCTCTCAAACTGAAAACCGAGATTAGCTGTGTGATCCAGAACTCTTAACGAAGCTTGGCATACGGTTTCCATTTCAGAATGACAATGGCTTTTCGAACTTCATTAGTTAGTGGTTTGGAGTTGCTCACGCCATACTTCCTTCCTAGTTTTATCGAAGTCAGTTGTGAAAGTATCCAAGTGAATTGAAAACGGCGTTCTGAGTGTCTCTCTCTCTGCCTCTCAGGGCACTGTGTTTAGCCTGGAGGAAGACGACGACCAGGGCGGTATCATCGCCGAGGACAGCAACGACATCTACATCCTGTCCGGGGAGCAGCACTCGGACCACCTCAGCCCCCCCTCCTCGCTCATCTGCACGGGGGACGACGGCGGCAGCGGGCCCGGCTCCTGGCAGACGGAGAGCTTACTCCCCGCGTCTCTGGCGGCCCACGAGTCCTGGGCGCAGGTGGCCATGACCGACCCCGAAGACGTCAAGAGCCTGGACAGCAACGAGGGCGTGGTGGCGCTGACGGAGGAGCGCAGCGACAACAACTCCTCCAACTCGGACATCGTGCACGTGGAGCGCGAGGAGGCGGAGCTGATGGACGAGGGTGCCGAGGAGGAGGCGGAGCTGCAGGACAGCATGATGAGCGTGCTGGGCACGGAGAGCGAGCTGGCGGAGCTGCGGGCGGAGTTGAAGGAGGCTGCGCCGGACGCCGGCGCCTCGTTGGCGTCGCTGGAGGAGCCGGTCGTCATGGAGACGCCCGTGGGAGAGCTCTCTGACAAGCCGTCTTCCGTGGCCGCCGAGCCTCAGGCCGTTCCCAAAGCTGAGGACCCTGTGCTCCCTGTCCCCGTTCTGGCAGTGGAACCTGTGGCGGCCCCCGTCGATGAATCCCCTGCACCGGCAGAGCCAGAATCAGAACCGATGCCGGATCCAGTCGTAGAGCCTGTCCTGCAGCCTGTCGCAGCAGAACTCCCCCAGGCGGAGGAGCCCCAGCCCGAAGAACCGGAGACTGTGGCGGAGCCAGAGGGGGTGCCCCTGCTCGCTGCACCCCCTCTTGTAGCCACGGAGGATCCCGTCGCCCTCGCTGCAGAGCCCCCCGCGCCCGCAGAGCCAGAGGCTGAGGCAGAGCTCCCAGTGCTGCTGTATGGAGGTGCCGCCCTGGTGGTTCTAGCGGCGATGCTGGCCTATGGAGCGCTGACCTACCGGAGGAAGTAGAGGAGAGGAGAAGGGTTGAGGGGGGGGGGGTATATCCACCAGTCAAGTAGGCAAACGCGGAGGAGAGAAATTTAAATATCCCATTTCTTTGAAATAGCCACAGGCTTGTTTGATTTATTTTTCCCAACACTTGGAACAGAATGGAGAGCAAAGGAAACGTTCATTCTGTGGCACGCTAAATCAAACACATACTGTTAAGCTGTTTGAATAAAAATATTTGAACTGTTCTACGATAGATTTGGGGTGTTTGAGCCCAGGTCTATCTTAGGGGTGCAACAGAAGAGCACGTTTAAACTGCATCCAGCGGTGTCATGAAAGGGCGTTTCATCACATGATGCCCATTATGGAAGTTTCATATGGACACACACACACCCACACACTCAAGCATACATACACATGTGTGATCCCCAGACATTTCTCTTTCCCAGCACTAAAGGCTCACTTCCTGTAGCCGGTGTCTGCTGTGTTGCTTACCTACCGACCAAGCGAGCACAAACAGGAAATGATCGATGCACTCTTCATATTGCTCCGCAGTTGTGCTATCCACTCTCTGATCAAGTTTGACATCATAGGTTGGCCGTCTAAGCTTCATGGTACGGACCCATCGCATCTCAAATGCCACGTGGACATTGTTGTATTTGGTTTCTCGCTTCCTGTCTGTCTCACACACAAACACTTATCAAGTTTTAAAATGTTGTGGTTTGGTTATTGTCTGATTTAAACACACAGACACACAAGCAAGACACATCGACCGTTTTCTTGCTTGTCTGTCCTGTATATTCTAGTGCTTCCTGCTTCATATACAATGCTTTCCATGGTGAAGCTCTATTAATGATGAATCCTGACAAGACAACCTTTATCTTTCTGACAATAACTGTTACTTCCCGTTTGCTGTTTTGTAGCCGCAAATGGAAATGCCCGATTAACCCCCTGAAATTGAAATGGAGATTTGAACACATTTGATTTTAGAATAATGTCCTTTTGAAATTGACCCACTGTACTGCGAGTCTACCTAATGTGCCTGCTAGGTGAAATCGATTGTTTTCTGAGATTGTGAGAGGCTTTACCCCCAAATTGACTACGTTTTCACCATACTTAATCATGTCTACGTCAACCGAGAAATGTGAATGACACCATGTGCAGCAGTTCTTTTTTTTTCCTTTTTTAATTCAAGATTTAATCAAGGGAAAAACATGTAGGTATTTTAAAGAAATTATTATAAGCCAGTCAACATTAATTGTCAGTATAACTAGCTGAAGAAAGTGTCTTGACTTGTGGGAGACTTTCACATCCTTCATTTGTTTATCGTTGAAACATATTGTATCATGGCAAAGGTATATGTTTCGACATGAAGGTCCATCTGTCAACTAACTTGAGATTTTACTCATCATGGGTTATTATGAAAATGTGTATCACCACCAGTCACCCAAGGTTTTGATGAGGGATCGTTACATAGGTGAATGTAATGTGATTTACTTTACTTGTACAGAAAAACCTGCCTCCTCTAAAGGAATGTTCATGTCCCCTTTTTTCACAACATTTATCTGGTCCGTTTTAACCTATTTTGTGTGTGTATACTAGTATGTGTCATGATGAATGGATAGCATCAGCTACACCTTGAAAATGGCCATCTTAATAATTAAGACAATAGACCTATTTCCACAAGGCCAAGCCAGGCTTACATGGTGCTTGCTCACTTTGGCTGTTCTATTTCACCAAAGACAAAATAGTTTTCCTTTATTAATGTTGCCTGTGGACCTATTACAGTAATACATCAACTGGGAATGGTTATAAATGTGACATTATTTCTATTTGTTGCGTGTCCCTGCCAAGGAAATTAGGCTATCGTGGACATTACAAACTTTCCAGGTTATGTTTGGTGGTCAGGGAATGGAGAATAGCATGCTGGGACACCATTGTTATTCTCTCGGGGAAAGCTTCCATTCCGTCAATGGATCAATATACCTCAAATGTTGCCGCTTTTCCTTCCCCAAACCCTAACAACCCTGAAGTTTGAAATGATGATTGCAAAAGATTGCATGCACTGGTATTCTTTTGACACTAACATGACCAACTTTCGAAGTGCTAAGACCCAATTTTACAACACAAGATCAATTAATAGCACTTTTCTGGCTCGTCTTGTGCCTGGTGTTTTTTAGTTTTCCTCTACCCTAATATTGTTGCCCGTATTGCCTTTCCATTGTGCTGTGTCCCCCATAGTGTGCCTATCTAGTACAAACCTACCAATCACCAGTGCATATCTACTCCGAAGCAATGTGCTTCCACTCCTCGGACGCTTGTCTTTGTTATTGACAAATCAGATCTCATGGCTCGAGTAAAACCATGCAAAGTCACAAACTAAATGGGTACCATTTTACTTGTAACACGGGGAATAAACAAGGGTATTACTTTTGTTTTTTTCTGTCTTTAAAATGTGATTCCAAAACCAACATTTTTATGCCCTCAGGTGACACGGAAGCAAACAAATTATTTTGCACAGCAAATTTTTAAAGTGCTCACACAATCCCTACTTCTCCCAGGCCTGGGTTCTACAGTGTGGTGAGCATTAGTGTGAACATTATCAGACTCAAGATATGATACCCTTGACCTGCTGCTTGGCCAAGTAAAAATATAATGGCACATTCTGTAAGTTATGGTATAGACTTAATGGGCAAGTTGTGTGGGTGAGAAAGGATGTTTATTTAGCATTATAGTTTGTTTGAAGAATTTATTTTCCATCAAGTAGAGATCTGAAATGTTTTGTTTGTCTTTTAATGGGAATATGATTTGGAAACTTTGTACAACTGTAAATTACTAAGTAGTGAAGTGTAGTTGTCAAAAGACAACTTGGTACAGTTTCCTAAATGTACAGTTTGAGATCAGAATAAACATGTCAATTAAAAGTTTCTCTTGGCTTTTTTATTTGAATGTGCATTTAGTACAATGTTAACAAGTACTAGTTTTGCACAGAAGTAACATTCCAAACAGTCAATTGATCTTACAACACTGCCAACGGGTGTACGGTAAACTAACCTTGAGTATAAAAATAAATTACCTAGGCAAGTTAAACCAAAACATTTAAAAATAAAATTGAAATATTAACATAAAACAACAATTAATGTATTAAACTGCTACATCACAACGGATAATTTAAATACATTTTATTTATTATTCATCACTTTACTAAAACATAGTGGCAAAATGATTTATCTTAAGTGACGCTTTCAGGGTAGTGGAGACCCTGAGTTTCACAAATACAGACACCTAGAACTGGTGTTAAATAATAGAAACATGTTTCGGGTTTCTTTCTAGGTCGGGCCACGATATCATTAAGCTGTAGCTTGGCTGAAGTACTGCAGCGTGGTGAGGAAAAGACGTCGTAGCAATAAGGGGGCTTTCTCACATACAGTTTTCACCAGGGACAGCGTGAAGGCCATGAGCACTTTCTCCTGGGGAAGACACTCTAGAGCTGATCCTGGGCAATGGCACAATAACCATTTCACCTCTTCAGCAAGGTGGTTTTGCCACAGCTGGGAAGCAGGGAGGGAACCACAGCTAAGATCAGGAAAATCCTTAGAATACAACACTGACTGAAAATCAAAACTAAAAAAATGGAAGTAAGGGTTTCCCCAAAAGAAAAAAATATATATTATGCTACTGGCAGCTTACCATCAGCAACTTGCTTTATAAGAAAGAAATCCCTATTAATTCGTAGCCAAGACCCACCTTGATTGAGGACTTCTGCAACTTCTTGGCCAGATTCTCGGCAGCCTGAGCCAAAACATTGTGATTAATCTGATCTGAGATCTCGATCAACCCAGCAGCCACATTTCTCACAGCCTCCACTTCTTCATGGTTTACTACAACAAAGCAAAGGCCAAAAACAGTAACATTTAAGGAACCTATTCAAGTTCGGCACAATTTTGTGCAAGAACCAATAGTAATTTAAGTGATGGTTCTGATAGTGATTTCAGGAAATCCACCTAATATTTTTAAGCCGAGTGCACTACATTGTTATGCACTTTCAGTGCTGATTTATTAATGTAACAGTGGTCATAGTATAAATATGTAACTTCTTAAATCAACATATATAAATATATATATGAAATTTATTTGTGTATTTAAAACAAATGAATCTAACTTTTAACCTAACTTTTGTTTTGTTTTAACTTGAGCTCAAGTCTCAGACGTAGTGCGATTAAATATATCAGCTCACCAAGCAAATTACGTTCGACTTGAATGCCTTCAAGTAGGACCCTACGTGAAGGGGAGAAGTGCCCATCGGTTTGAAGCTCCTCGTCATCGTAAACATATTTCTCGTCTATTCCAATTGAGTCGATGTCTGCATGGGTACACTTCAGTTCGCGTCCCAATGAGGCTAGCTCCCTTTCAAGGTTTGGGTCCAAGGAGCCGGTGTTTTGAAAGAAGATCAGAAAGACCAGGGTATTGTTAGGATCGGAAGCAGCGATATCGCCGATGCCATCCATCGCTCCCAACTGTGTTACTGATGCTGTGTTGTCTTCTTGCCACGCGGTTGTTGCTCTGCTGAAAAAAAATATTATAAATTGTTTCGCTCACGAGTGCACTAGTGTCAGCCTTTCCTCGTTAGCTATCTGGCTAACCAAATGCAGACAGAACTTTATTTTTGTATATGTTTAATTTTGAAGATGAACTATGGAGACTGACTCCTGCATAATCCAAACGCCGGGGAGTCGTCTGATGCAGTCTGTTAACTGGTCCCTTACAGTTACTGAAAACGTTACCGTTATCTGTTTATGATCAATAAGGTAGCTTACACCGGGTACGTTAACCTAACCACACAGTTAGCGTCTTTAGCTAATCTGTAACTCTAACTGTCATGCTACTTTGTAACAGTGATCGTGGATGGAGAAATTATTTGTATACCGATAACTTTGATGGAAAAAATAACCTCTCTTTTCATTTTATAGGCACTTGTTTTCTGTGAATGAAGTATCCTACACACCACAGGAAACAATAACTTCCTTTGCCTTCCTGTTGATGCCCATCCGGCGATAACGTTCGAATGAATCAAAACCACGCGCACGCACTGTCTTTTTAAGCAAACATGACAATAATGAGCATTGATCTGCGCGGGACGTCTTAAGACTAGGGGGTGGTAGGGTATATTGTGGTTTGGGGGTTCCCAAGCACCAACACAAAGCTGTGTTCCGAGAACAGGTAATATTACTGCAATAAACTTCAATTTACATTTTTTAAATTTAATGTTAGGATTGCTAACTTCTAAACTTCCTGTGAAACACAGCCTACATGACTGTCCACACGAAAGCCGTCTATTTTACATGACTGAACTAGTATTAAAAAGCCTATTATGCATATCATTTAAGGAGCTTGCAGAGTCAACATAGACCAACAGACACAAACTAACACTAACGACGTTGGATAGGTGCGGCCTAGAAGGTGCTTGCAGACTGAATCAACATTGATCGGACGCACACCAACCACCAACAGTGTTGGGTAGGTGTGTGCTGTCTGTTGGAGCAGTTTGTAAGTGACAGTTGTTTGCGAACATGAGAATGTTGGTGTTCCTTGGGGTCTGGTTTCCAATGTTAGTTTCCAGTCTGCAAGTATCTTTAGACTACTCAGTTGCCCAATTGTTCACATACTAACCGAGTCATAACGGAAGCCTGGTGCAAAAAAAGGTCATAATTGAGGCCTTACACAGCAGTTAAAATCATTACCATTGTGTAACCATGTGGAAAGAAAATATAATTCAGTGAATAAAGTTACTGGACTTCGTTTGAAGGATCCATCTTGAGTGAGCATTTGGTGCTTTGCTTGTGACACAAGAGAAACACTTTTGCCACGGGGATTTCCAACCCTGCGATAACTAGCACTGTTTCTAGCTGATAAGAGTGCCACTAAATATCAAAAGAACACGCTTTGAATAGAGGGAAAGCTTATATAACCCCATTTGACCAGTGTTGACTTACTGGACCAAAAATAACATTCGAACAGGCTACAGCAATGCGAGGAAATTTAAACAAAAATATGAAACTTTGATATTCAGGCCAATGTACAGTGTGCTGCTACTTTCATTATATATTTCACTGTGAGCAACATTTTGTAATAAAAAGGTAGAAAATAGTGTTTTTAAAATGTCAGGGTAATGACCTTGACAAAAGCCAATACTGAAATAGTTGGGGCAAAACGCGTCAATTACAACTGCCAAAGATTCAAGAAGAATTCCTTCTTCAGCTATAAATATCCATTTTGTGCACTTTGCACGCGTTCTATACCACATGGATTTCCAAACAGGATTAGTCAATGGAATCTCATAAATGGGGTTTGGCTACCACAACCCACATTGACTGGGTGAAAACAGAGCTCGTAAGAACAATTTACAATAAGCATTTAGGCTAGATTGTCCTTACAAATAATTAATTTAAAATCGATTGCAAGGAACCTTCTCACACACCAATCCCGTGAGTAGTTCAGCTTTTTTTCTGGAGAATTAGATAAACCCAATACATTTCCCTGGGGTATTCCGCTGTGGTTTCATGCCATTTCTATGACCACAAGGGCCACTATGCAGGGCGCAAAGAATACTACATGGAACACTTAAAAAGTTTATTTACATGGTTAAAAGCAAACACTTCCTTCATGTTTTAATGGACATGACCCAAAGGTACGACACCAAAAGTAGTGTGCTGTGCAAATTAAATCCTATGGAAGCAGGAAATCTGATTGATTAAAGAGTATATCAAGTCTTCCCAATAAGTTCGAAATAAGACAATAAAATTCTTAAATATGGAATAAAATGAGACCTCAGAAAGCATTCCATCAACTATGAATGTACAGTTTATCGTACCAAAATGGCCCAACCATATGCTGGAACCTTCAGTTTCACCCTTTAACTTGGGCCGCCAAAGCTCATAGAACGAACTGTGCTTCTACCGACAAGCCTTTTTCCACTTCTAGTCATAGACCCAGTCTTATCAAGTTGTTGTATCCCGGAAGGGGGTACTTGCTGTGGGGACAACATTGCAAGTCGGGCCTCGTGTAGCTCCCTGCAATGGAAACTTTAGTTTTTCATGCAAAGAATCATTTGGAACACAACACAACTATAACTATAACTACACATCCTATCTTTCCAGTGATTGGGTGAGCATAGCAATTGAAAATTCTGTCTCAATGTTGTAAACTGCTCCTCCTGGTGGACAAACGTCTAATGAACGATGGGTTCATTTGGTTATTTCTTTATCTATAGTGTTTCTGTGGCTCACCTTTCCAACATGGCAGTCCTAAACCTCTCAACATTGAGTTCCATGCGCAACTCCGCCGCCAGCTTCCCGGTCCTGCGCTTTATAAGAACCTGGTGTTTGCACAGAACTGAAGCCGAGGGACGCTTGGCTGGCTCGGTATCCAGTAGTGACTTCATATATATAAAAAAAAAAAAAAAAAGGAAAATGATTTATTTAAAGTAAATGTATAGGCTAAAATTACTATTGACAATTCAAGGTAATTACTCAATTCTAGTGCAATAAAGAACTGTCGAGTACCTCAAGGAGACTTCGAAAGTGAGGTGTAAGCTCAAAGGGAAGGATGGGTAGCTGGCCTTCTCTAAGACTGTGCCACTCAGCTCCATTCTGGGGCAGAGGAGGGGCCCCTGCTGCCAGCAGCACAGTAAGACCCAGTGCAAAGATGTCCGCCTTTGGCAGATGACTGTAGTCCTGAAGAACACACAGAAATCAATGTCTAATATTCTTTGTTCATGAGCTATACCATTACGCCAAACAACGCACAAGATTTTATGACACTAGCATTAGCATGTAGAAAATTCGTCATTATTTATTACGAACAAGCCGTAAGGAAGCAATGCAAGGAAACGTTACCTCATGAAGGATTTCACTGGCTAGGAAGCGACTGTCGCCTTCCTCTACTTGGGGATTGGTAATTGAGGTGACATGACCAAGATCACCTGTATAAAACGTATGACAAATTAGAATTCCGTTTAGCAGACTAGGCACAATCCTGCATATAAAAGGAAGACGGTTGGGTTAACCCCAATCTCTCACCAATCTTGTAGACCACTCCGGTTGCCAAACCCACATCCTCTTCCTCCTCACTCTCACCAGCTGCACTTGAACTGGTTTGCTGACAGATGAAAATGTTGCCTAAAAGTGTGTGTGAGTAAATGACCAATCAAGCATGTATGAATCTGCAAAAATATTGACGCGTGAGGTTACTTACTGGGCTTGATGTCCAAGTGTACCAAGCCCAAACTGTGGATGTATTTGAGTCCCATGGACACTTGCAGGAGCAGATCCTTTAACTGGGGCTCCGTGAAGAGCTCACCTTGGTCTTCCTTCTCCAAAATGGCATCACACAGACTACCACCTGGTTCAAGTTCAAAGAAGCAAAGAATGAGGACCAAGGCAGCAGCTCATTCAAAGCGTGCCTTCTCCAGAATAAATCACAATTTAAATAAACTATCCCAAAAATTAAGTGACACAGGACAACCCTTATAATGCTTGGAGATTTACACACACACAACTTGCCATCGCAATACTCGTTCTGGATTATCATGTGGTCGTCCTCGGCCCAAGCTGAATAATATCTGACAACGTGGGGATGATGGCCTAGTACGGCATGTGCGTACACCTCTTTTAGAGCAAGCTGCCTGTGGGATGAGAAAACGGCTTCATTCATCGAGACGCCACATGCTGAAGGGCGCACGTTACAAAGTGGGGTTTATATTTCCCCAATAATAAGTCTGCATATACATACACAAAAACACCCCAATTAACAGCACATACACCTATACCCTTACAAACTCGAGTTTGGAAAAATTGGTTTTTGTCAATTGTTTCTTTCTGCCTTGAAACTCAAGATGTTGGCAGTGCATTGCATTCCCAAGTCAGAGGGATTCACTGTTATAAGTGACTGATCAATTCCGTTTACTCACTCGTTGGCAGAGCCAGCAAGGGGTTGGCGGGAGCGTTTTATGGCGTACAAGCAACCGTCCAGCCTCTTCACGCACTTGTACACCGCTCCAAACTCCCCCGCACCGATGCGTTGAAGTTCCAGGAACTCACTCTCATACCGTGACAGCATGAAGGCCTGGGTGGCTTTTCTCTGATTAAAAAAACCCCAAAAAACACAGGAACAGATGGACAGCTGGTATGAACCGAACAGAGTAAATTGGCAATTACAGCTAGATTTTGAGACATGAGTGACGTTTTTACTAACACTTACTCACTGCCAGCAATTACCATAAGAACAATAATGAATCACCCACAACGGGATTGTAGTGTGACAAGACAATCAATTGTGCCAGAATGAGAGTCCCTCTATAAACTAAGCCGAGCCAACACCACTTCCTCCGAACAGTTCTATCTATGACAACAAGGCAAGAGAGTGGAGGCAGAGAAAATGCCAGACGACAGGGAAGTAGGCCAAAAGCAAACTGTGGAAGTACCCAGTGATGTCAAAGCCAAGTCATTAGTTAAATAACTGTGTGGGGTAGAAGCTGCTCACTAGAATAATGCTGGAGGAATAAATATAGCTGTACCTTTGGCGGGAGGAACGCCTCGTCATCGGAAGAGGATGACGCAAGGCTGTGTTTCATTCTGTGTAAGGAGTTGGGCAGTTTGTTACGCCACAAGACTAATCAAATGTAACACAGTGAAATCCAGCTAACTCAGCTCATCAATCGGCTATCCATAGTACAGCCTGTCGTGGTAGGTGACAACTAAAGAGTCTTAGTATAACTGAAAAATGGCAAGATAAATAAGTTAATCAAGTTAGGTTACCGGCTTTGGTAGGAATAGTCATCGTCTTCGTCGTCATCATCACTCAGCAGATTCTTTCGCTTGTGGTTCTCATTTTTCCTGCCGACAGGAATGGGTGTAAAGGGGTTCACATTGACTGAGGGAATCCAGGTGGGGTCAGCAACTGTTGCAAATCGCAGAGACCTCTGACTCCGACTTACTTTGCTGCTGGAGTAGGGGAGGGATGCCTTAGAAAGAAGACTCTATAGCAAGAGGAAGCAGGGTTAATGATTTGACACAAACAAAATGGTTCAGCATTTGTACAATGCAATAAATTAATGTATGATAACATTGAAGTCAGCCAATGATTGAATGAACCAAAGATTTAGACACCTTGGGTGTGCTGGGAGACTCACAAAGCCTCAGTTTATTCCATGCAGCAAATGGAATGGGAATAGATGGCGAAAAGGAGATGCTTTTTGTGCGGTGTCTTCGCACCCTAGGCGTTTTGCAGGCAGATCTGGGACTTTTGATCTGAGAAGTTCTAGAATACCGCGAGATAGGACTCTGGATTAAAGACGTATTTGAGAGCCATTCTTCCAAGCTGCTGTCACTGGTGTTGTCATCATCATCACCACAGCTAGAAAAGTCCAACTGCTGCTGCACCATCCTCTCACTTGCCATCCTTTGGCTGACAAAAAAAAAAACATAAAAGAAAAAACAAACAGAGAATTTCGACTACTCCTATGCGTCTTGTGAGAAAATGTGACCGGTGTGAGCAATCATTTTATCAAGGCAATTATTGATAATTACGTGCAGCTGCTATCATTTCCACCAGAAAAGTCAGGGGCTTCTTGTGAAAGCAACTCAGGTTTTACACACTAATTTCAAATCAGTTCCTGTATGCGTTTCGTTCAAAGAAAATATAGCCTATTGGTGTATGTTTGCTTTTTAACACAATATTTGTGTAAGTTGTTTACTTACTGTCAAATTGCCTTCCACATCACTGAGTTTCCATGGAAAAGGAGGGAGGGACCTTCTCAAACAATACAAAACGTCCAATAAAATAGCTTTTTTAACTGTCCTTACGCAACAGCTGAAAATATCTTAAAATATATTACGGTAGTAATCCGTTCCTGGTCAACCTATTGCTCGCAAAGCTTGAGCGGCGACAAAAACTGTATAAAATTAGGTCACCATGAATGAATAATTAACCCACGTGAACGGAAGTGTGTGACATCATCAAAACATTTCGCTGGTATTGGGTTGGGTGCGGAGCGGTTGTTATATTAGTGGATGTGACACGCTTACGAATTGAAAGAAAGAACTGCAGAAAATGACCGCTAGAAACAAGTCTATCGGGTGAATTCGAGCTCCGTTACTACGGATTCCGTTGGCAAATCATATATTTTTGTAGTTTCGCGTTGTGTCGGAAACCTCGCAACGCACCATGGTCGAGCAGTCGGATCGCGCTGCGCTGCTCGACTGGGAGGAGATCCCACCGACCGAACCGAACCAGGCGGTTCCATCCACTCCCGTGAAGGAAAATGTTACGAGTCTGCCCTTAGACAGTCGGGCTCGGGGCGGTACGGCTGCGAGCGACATCGTGTTAAGGGCTACCCGGCCAGGGGCACCCGCTAGTGTGCCAGCTGTTACCAACAGGAATGTTAGCCCCGGACAAGGCTGGGATGTTCGGAGTCCTATTGATAACATGTTTCCCGGCTTATCAGTGAAGCCTTGTCAATGGGAGGAAAAGGACCAAATAGTGTCCGTATTTGTTGTGACCTTTGACACAAGATCAGGTGAGTAGCCACTGAATTATAGAAAGGTGACTCGTGATAGGATGACGTTGCAATAAAGAGTCGTAGTTTACCTATTCATCCGCACTGCTTATCACACTGTTTAAATATGCCTTCGTCTTACGGCACAAAACTTAATGCAAGCAAATGCAATGCATAGAAATCTAACACTACAAAACGGAACAACTAAAGAAATATGCGACTATTCATTACAATCTAATTGTTCACATTTACGTAGAAATATATGGAAAGTAAACCCAATCCTTAACGCTGAGTGTTATCAAAGTCGCTTTCCAAAAGGTCAAGCATTACTAATTACTGTAAGTGAAAGATGGTTCATTATTGGAGTTTGACTGTCTTTATCTTTTTGTTACATTAGAACAAGAGAGGGTTTTGAGTAAACTCAAAACAAGATGACCAATGTATATGTGTATATTTATTTGTTTGCTTGTTCGTCTGGTCTCAATAACAGGTAACATGGTTGAATGGTGTTTACCTCAAGACATCAATCTTGAGGGCGTGGAATTCAAGTCAATGGCGAGCGGTTCTCACCGGATAGCTAATGACTTCATGTTAGTATAGACCTTTACCTGAACGTAGTTTTTAGTCAAAATAATCTGTTATTTTGTGTACAATTACAATTTGGGAATTAAATGAATTTGTTGGTTTCAGATATTTTCGTAAAGGTTGTTACTTTGGCCTGGCCTGCTTTGCTAACATGCCTGTGGAGAGTGAGCTGGAGAGAGGTGCTCGGATGAAATCTGTGGGCATCCTGTCTCCCTCATACACCCTGCTATACCGCTACATGCACTTCCTGGAGAACCAAGTGAGGTAAATCCCAACTAGAAGTTTGTGTGTGTCGGTGCGCGTGCATGCGCGCGCGCGCGTAAGGGGGGGGGCGGGTTGGCTGTGTGTGTGCGTGCGTGCGTGCGTGTGTGTGTGTGTGTGTGTTCTACTACATTGTATCTTTTCACCTTTAATTTTCACTGTCTATCCCACTGCTTAAATCTTTACTGTCTTTTCAGAGGTGTTGGTGACATGTCTTGTGTTGTCAGAGGCTGTTTCAGAGAAATGTGGAAGTTACTGCAGAATATATACTTTCTCTGTGTCTTTCTTGACACTTCTGCTTGTCCTTGTAAATCTCGCCGCAGTCAGCATAAACAAGTAGAAGGTGTATTTTCTGTCCCTTGTGTCGTGACGCTCTGAGAAGTGTCTCGCCATGAGTGATTTGCTGCTTGCGCAAGTGAGTCAAGTGCCAACCTCTACCGTGTCGACCTTGGGCAGACACCTGATTGTTCAACTGGTGTACCTACAACACGTTTTATCTATTACCTGTCTTGGTGTCAAATAATGTTTGTGTTATTCTATGTTTTTTATTGGTTTATCAATAGAAAACGTTTCATATCATTTGTTAGTTTAATTGTTTCCACCCATAAGCAAAACAAAAGATGGTTCGCTATGAATGCATGTTCTTTTCAAACAAGGTAACACAAATTAAGAAGCCGTCTCCTAGTGTGTGTGTGTGTGTGTGTGTGTGTGTTTAGGCACCAGCTGCAGTGCCCTGGTCAGTACTCCCCTTTGGAGGCCTTCTATGAGGACAAGAAGGCTGTGCTGCCTCCAGCCACCAACGGCCTAGTCACAGCCTGTCCAACATGGGGGGCCACCTCCATCAATCGCTGCATGCACCCTGAGATGAAGGTAGTCAAGCACACGCAGCCTCGGTATTGCATTCATAAAAAAACTATTAGATATTGTATAAGGATGTATTTGAAGGTATTAACCTGGAGCAAGCATTTCTATAGCTTTAAATCAACCAATATAAGGGCCGTATTTAAGTCCTTCTGTTGAATGGTAACAATATTTAGTTTGATCTGACATGCAAAATTAGATTGGAAATGTATACGCATGACAAGTTAATGCTATCCACTTGATATCTGTCAATCTTTTTGTATATGACGTAAGCAGGACATTGTGTTGTATTTCTTGTTGCCCCCTGAAAAGATACTCGTTTTATAATGGATCAGCCATTTTGACAACCAGGACCATTCCACTCCGGTCTCTCTGTCAGTTCCAACCGTTGGTGTTCTTACCTTTGTTCTCTCTTTTTCTATGTGGTTATTCATCCAGATCACTCACCCAGCTGGCTGCATGTCCCAGTTCATCCGTTTCTTTGGGGAGCAGATCATGGTCCTGTGGAAGTTTGCTCTGCTCCGAAAGCGAATCCTGATTTTTTCCCCTCCGCCTGTAGGAGTAGTCTGTTACAGGGGTAAGCGGGGGGAGGGGGGGGGGTTGATAATACGACACTGCAACATTTTAGACACTTCGCACTTTGAAATTGTTGTTAATAAGTAAATGTTTATCCCTCAAGTTTTATTATTAGCATCTAAACCGTTATGCTTAATGCTTCGTTACACTGAATCATACAGCTGACCGGTTTATCCGACCCGTTGCTCTTGTTTCTCCCAGTGTACTGTTGTTGCTGTCTGGCCAATGTCTCCATACCTGGAATAGGCTCGTCCGTGCCTGAGCTCCGCCCCTTCTTCTACATCAACGTGGCAGACATCGCTGCCTTGGCGACAGAGGTGTCGTACGTGGCCTGTGAGTTTGGAAGCTGTTCTTTTCAATTTGTCATTTTAATGACGTGCAGATAAACTCGTTTTAATCTGCGAGCGGTGCCATTGTGAAGGACGTAGTGCCTTATCTCTGTTTATGTGCCTCTGCGTTTTGAAGGCACCACTGAGAAGATCTTTGAGGATAAGAAGGAGCTGTACGACGTCTACATTGACAACCAAAACGTGAAGACGCACAGGGACGGCTTGCAGTCCCTGCTGCGGCCAAACAGCGCAGACAAGGAAAAATACAGAAAGCTCAGTGAACAGAGGTAACAACCATTTTCATAGCTATACTTTAGTTAATGATTATGCGTCAAAGGTTTAATCGTGACGATGATTATGATAATGACATAATAATGATCTTTTAGGCAAATGCTGTTGTACTCTCAGGAGGTGAATGCGGATTGTACGTCTAACGAGGAAGATCTGTTCATTTTGTGAGTTTATTGGACCAATTATCTTTGTAGCTAGACTTTCAAGTGAAGTTCTAGATTTCGCTAAAAAACATGGTCAATCAACAGCAATAGCTTTGGAGTTGATTTATCTTCAACCATTTTTATTGTTACTTTTTTGTTTCTTTCACCAGGTTCTTTATGGAGCAGAACAACCGGATCTTCCAGACTCTGTCGGAGGTGGAGGGGAGCTCCGACCCCACACTGACCGCCGAACACATGAGGCTCATGGGGCTGGATCCCCAAGCCGACCGCTCCTTCCTGCTGGACCTGCTGGAGATCTACGGTATCAACGCCATGTTGGTGGTCGACAACCCCTGCTGTCTCTGAAAGCCTTTGGACTTTATATCCCTTCTCCCTCCAGGGTCCTATGACCCTTCAGGCACTGCCTTCACCGGAGACTCTTTGCCTGGGCGTCTATCCAGGGACGGCACCCCTCCCTCCCTGACCCCCTGGGTGGGGGGTGTCTCTCTCTTTCTTTTTTTCTTCTCTGGGCACATTCAGGCACTGTTGCCATGTCTGTGGTCTTGCTGATCGACCGTCCCGGGCTACAGCGAGGATACGTGTGGTAGTTCAAGACACCGTTTTGGCTCTCGTATCATAACCACCTACCGGGTTTGTTTGCTTAGTAATTCTCTCATCGCTCTAGGATGTCAGTTTGGTTTACCAGGTTTGCCAATTCCTGAAGGGGGGATCTTTGGATCAACGTGCCTCGCTCTCCTTTGCTCCCTTTCACAAGTGTGGGAGCAATTGATTATTATTCCTTGACAGTACTGTGGTGCTGTTCACCGTTTGGATGGAGAATAACTTTTTGGTGTGGGGGAAAAGGCATCCTTCTCCCTTTCATAGAACAACATTGAATTCAGTCATTAGAATATCGACTGAACATGTCTCCAAGTATTACAATTTTTCACAACATTTCAAAATGATTGTCAACCATTTTAAGATTACTCGTTCCATCCTACTGCTGCAAAGTAAAAACAAAAAAACATGTTTGGCTGAATCCTATGTAACTGTAAACAAAAATAGTATTACTGCTATTATTGACACTGTTTTCTTTAGCAAAGGAGCAATATGAGAGTGCTTGTGAGTTTGAAAGGTAAATGTGATTTCAAATTCGACAAATGAGCATATGTCAAATCCACGGTTTAGATATGACATACAAGAGAGACCGATAATAAAGGTTGAGGGTGCTATTTGGCATAATGTTTCTATTCAAGGGGTGGACTATCTGACTAGGAACTGACTGAGAAAGTGAGACTGATTCGTTAGAATCTGTACTGGTTCAGTATAAATTGCACCTCTTGATATGCACCATTTTGAAGCCAACGCACACACACACACACGACATCGAGTGCTGTTTCACCTTTGGATGCTTTGACTGTTCACTGTCACTTTGCACACGTGAACCGTGACTTGTGAAAAATAGCCGTCAAATGTTTTATCTTGTATCTTCATTTTGTCAAGCGTTAATTGACGACGCAAATTTATTGTGACTATGACACTAATAATAATCATCAATGCTGCAACAAATGTATACTGGCAACTCTTATCACAATGGCTGAAATGTAGACTTGTGTGTGTTGTTTTCTGTTTCTAATGACCCTTTTTCCAGCGTATGTCACTTTGTATTGCAATCCACCACCATAAAAAAGCACAGTTCTCTCAGCGCGAAAAGGGTTTTTGTGTTCATAACCCCTGGAAACCTTTACTTTGTTTTTGATACTCTGACAGCGACTACTACATCAGATTTCCAGTAGAACCGTACATTCTTCTGGGTTCCCATTGAGAAACGCAAAGGCGATGGCACGAATGGTTTGGTGCGCGGACCGTGCCTCATCTACCCGGCTATCGGAACAAAGCCTCTTTTGTGGACCCTGTGCTCCAATGAGGTCATGGAGCTGTCTCGATGAGAGGAGGAGAGGGAGAGAGAGAGACAGAGAAAACGGGGATTTCAGTCCTCGCCGCTAAGGCCGACAGACTCCATGTGTTCCACTTGTGAGCTCCCCGTGCTCTCCTCTCGTACGCCATTCATCACAGATCCTTTCACTTTGGTGCCGACGTGAGTCACGAGAGGATTCGGAGTTCAGCGGGTCTAAGGAATTCTCCTTGTTGACCGACTGCGAAGTGTTCCAGGAACAATACGTTTTGGCGTTGTGGAGTTTTAATTTGGAAAACAAAACACTTTGTTGTTGACATTTCATTTGGGTTTAAGTAGGGTAAGGAACTAGTCACTGCTCCGGAGACGTAGCTGGTAGCTGTTTCCTTGCTCTTTCTTAAATCAGTGTGGGCCTCTGTGAGGGAGTGGGTGGTTCTCCAGTGTTGAGTGCTGGCGCTCAAGAAAGGCCTTTGAAGATGGGTTTCTCTAACCTTGTACTACTCCGTTGACCTTTTACTATTATGATATTGTCCTTTATTTGCGTTGTGGTGGTTACCACTAGAGGGTTTAAGGCTTGATAATAATTAAGTTTATTATTAAATTGACAGTCTTTGTTGGTTGGCCCAATTAGTTATATACAGTAAAATATGTATAATACAAATAATTACTTTCTGTTTTCTACAGTTATGCTACTTTAGGAATAGCCCCGTAAGGGGATAATTGGACTGACTCTTGACTGTGGGTTTTGACCAACCCCTGTACTCATCTTGTACCCTTTACCCATGTTTGTTTAACAGGTGTATGTTTTGCGCATGTAGAGAAAGGAATGTTCAAGACACATAGAACTGTATGAATTGACTTCTTTGTGGAGTCGCTCACAGACCCTGTACCAGCATTAGATCATTCAAATATGTTTGCTCAATGTATCACCTAACAAAGAAAATAAACGCCATGCAAACTGCCAAACACGGCTTATTTACCATAGTTGACATTTTAGTCATGGGTCTGCTGATTTGTACTGCAGTTTGTTGCTTAATGTATTTTTTCAACTTTAGCTGTAACACTATCATCTGTCCCACCTATATTAGTATCAGACAGGTGTGTCGGTATTGAAATTGAGGGACAATTTTGTGATAATACAAGTGTTAATGCAAACGTCTCTCCTAATATCAAACAGGTATATACACACTAGCTTTAGCCTTTAAATGAGATAGTGTTCATTGTAATTAAGTAGTATTATTGCTGTTCAGTCAAAAATATACTAACCACAACTCAAGCAATACATGTACTGTTAAGCAATGTTTTATTTGTTGATGTGTTTGCTTGAATCACTCATTTGCAGACCAGATGATCAGATACTAGTCTGCGTAATATTTTTTGTCTGACCCTCTGTGAACTGTTTAAAGAAAACCACAAATCAATATACATTAGTTGAAATATTATATATTCAATTTAAAACATATGTCAGTGGAATAGTTTCACATTAGATATGGTTAAGGTAGACTGTAGCAAAACAATATTTTAATTCCAACTATGTGGAAAACATGCAAAGTTTTTCTTATTAAGTATTTCTATATTTATCTTCACACAATGATCAAATCAAGACAGTTATCACACATCAGAAATACTCTTTTAATGTTCATCATTATGCAAAAACGTACATGACAAAATCCCAGGAAGCAGTCACACTGAACTGTAGGAAAAGCAAAAACAATGCTTGGTCCTTCTTTCATACATTGCATACAGTAATGTATATATTTCTCATGATTTATTTTATTTTTATTTTATAACCAATTTTCTTG
>JAVQJS010066561.1:0-25772 GCA_036024795.1 Galaxias rostratus | reverse complement strand
AAATTCCATTAAAGCAATATGACTAAAATTAATCAAGTAGTCAGTGAATCAGTCAATTATACACCATCAATTGAACAAATTTATTTGTGTTCCTCTGAAAACTAATTTAATTTTCCTTGAAACAATTAAAATATCAGCCTCAACATAATTTCTAATGAAAAGCCTCAGTTCGAGCCACAGGAATGCGATCAATTTATTATTGAGGTGATCATTTATCCAATATGTATGTAAAACTTGTCCTGACAACAGATACAGTGCTAACTGAAAGAAAAAAAATCAAATACATCACTATCAAAAATTCATACATTACCAAATAAAATGACATGATGCATGGAAAAGTGAAAAGGTCTATGACTTAATAACAACATGAGTTCCACATCTAGCTAGAAGATAAAGTATTAAGTGACATAACACAATTTGTATCTAAAATGGAAGAAAGAGTGAAGTGGTGAAGCTGTAGACATGAGTCCATGGAAGGAATCAAGTGCAGGGAATCTTCTGTTAGCCTTTTCCTCTGTGTTCCCGAGATATGAGTCAACCTAAGCAGAGACAAGGAAGGACACGATAGTTCTTTAGTTAAGAAGAGGGAAAGGAGAGAGGGCAAGAGATTACGGCGGATGAGCTGCAAAGCTTGTTAAATACACACTATGGTTAACACCATCTCTACATCCCCGTCTATGTAGCCAGGGAATTTAGTTGAAATAGAATACAATACATAACACTAGCATGACTAGTTAACCAGTTAGGACAAATACGTTACCAAATTCGCAACAATTTTGTAGTAACTATTAAAGTAATGCATTATTATTAACATCTTACCCGTTTATGCTAAAATGTGGTTATTGCAAATGTTTTTTAAATCTATCCTGCCACCCAGGTATGTTTTATCACAAAGTAAATACTTAAAGGGGTGTCTCTGATATTCTATATTCATACCTTTGGGTTCTGGAGGAAATTAACTTGTAAAGAAAGTTTTCTAGGTGCTCGATCTATACTGGTTGTAGTTGTTACCTAGGTAAAGTTGGCATAACGGCTAGTTAAGTCAAAGCAGCGATACCAGCTTGAACAAAATTTACCGTTTGCTCGGCCGACCTGGAGGGTGGCTGGGACACAAACAGGACGGGTAATATATTGTTACACTTATTTAAATATGTGCACTGCTGACCATTTTGCGAAACTTGAATCATTTCATTTCGTCCACTTTAAATGTAGGAATGTAATTTTGATCTGGGATCGCAAGCTGTGGGTATTGAGTCTTTGACATTAGCCATTAGAGGAGAGTTAAAATATTTTGAGAGTGGTCTATCAAATTGCAAAGTAAACAATTCATAGTTTACTGAATTAGTGTTTGTCTTATTGATTTACAATATATGAGTAAATCGGGGCCGATTGGCTAACAGAAAGTACTACAAACAACCCCAAGTTAGCAGTGAGGGATTAAAAAACAAAAAAAGGGCGCGCGCACACGCACACGCCTTGTTGAGTATTAACAAGTGAGCTTGGCATTGTCATCACCTTTTTTTAAGATATAATAACAAGGTCTCACCCTGAAGATCTGAGTGGAATCCTTAACTGCCCAAGTTTCATTCCAGGCCAAGCAGCTCCACATCAAAGATCAAAGTGGAATTGGGAGGGATGATACCTGGGTGCCCTTTGCTGCCATAAGCAAAATCTGGTGTGCATGTCAACTTTGCCCGCTCACCAATGCTCATCTACAAAGAGCAAAAAAAAACTTACATTCATACTGCTTTTCAGAAATATTGGTCAAATACAAGATTAATCATGTAATAAACTAATTTGAGAACTGCTTTTGCGTTAACATTACCCTTGCAACTCCTTCATCCCAGCCACGAATGACCTCTCCATTTCCAATCTTAAATTTAAAGGTCTTGCCCCTATCCCTGGAGGAGTCAAACTTGGTTCCATCTGTCAGCGAGCCTGTGGAAACACACAAAAATGTATTGAAGTTGCAAAGACCTTCAACAATAATAATTATAATTACTGTGTTCGTTTCAACGCGCACGTCGCACTGTTAATGTTTGTGTATTTTTTTTTTTACTAATAGTAAAATAATTGCTGATTAGTGCGAAAAAAAAGGTGATGAGGTGAGTTTCAATTAAATATATGCATTAACCACAGCGCCGTACACAATTTCAGCGCCAAATCCATTGAAATTCTGAAATCACGCGAACTGGATTTTCTTGTCGGAGAATATGGCCATGTTGGTGGAATCAATGGGGTGTATCGAGCTCAACGTAAATTATCCAATTGAGGGTTTGCCCTGGTTTCAGATTAATAGCCTAGTTCGCAAACGTTACACATTTATAAGGGCAAGGATTGAAGCACATGTAGGATTCATCAGAATCATATAATGCAAGAGGAAAGATCGTCAAAAATAATTAGAAAGGGGCTAGGCTGCAGGGATTGGCAAGGGAAGTAAAAACCGTTTACGACCCGTTCAACCTAGCTAACGAACTAGCATTAGCTCGCAAGCTAACGTTAAACATAATTTTACAGTCACACTCAGGCTAACATTAGCTTAAAAAACTGACAGGCCATCGACGATGGGGTGGTGGTCTAAAGCAGTTATAATAATAATAATAATACATTATATTTATAAAGCGCTTTTCAAAACACTCAAAGACGCTGAAATACAAATCTATTGATAATTGAAATACAACACAATCTATTGATACATTGTTAACGTTTAGCAAAGAAACATCTGGTTCCAAAATTAACCAACAAACAGTGACTAGAGAAGATAGTTAGTCCAATAAATTAAGCATTTTCTATTTTAAACATTATGAAAATGGGCACGATCAACTGCTCACGCAAGAATGAGCAAAAAGGCAAATCAAGCAGCTAGCTAGCCAACTCACCAACATAGTGCACAACGACGGTTTGTCCCTTTTTGGGAAACGTCTGTCCTGTAAATTTAGGAAAATCGGGATTAAATGCACGTTAAAATTAAATTATTCAAACTAACAGGCTCATTCATATTTTTTTCTTTAAAAGTGAATCTCTTACCATCACCAGCGGTTATGGTCTCGACTTCTACTCCCATTTTCGCTTTCCAATGCACTGTTCTCTCCTCGAGCTAGCCTGTGCCCTCCTTACAAACGGAAGGGGTGGTCCAGACGAAGCGGGGGTGGCCGAATTAATATAGCTCGATTCCCATTGCAGTGGAAAGCGTTTGTCTTCTACAATTATTGTGAACACCCACATCTTTTTCTAAGCAATGATTCATCAACAAGAATCGATATTGGTATGTTTATTTGGCCATCGCAAAAGCTTTGCAATAAAAAATAGGCTAAAGTGAACATGCAAAGAGTCCAGCTACTTAAATCACTTGCAGACAGATAATAATAATAATAAGATGTTATTCATCTTAACATTCAGTAGTATTCACTGAATGAATATCACAGAAAATTTAATATTGCGTTGATCTTTGATTTACTTATTAACAAGAATAAAAAGAAACTTAAATGCTAACACGAGAAACTGGAGGTAATTTCACATACTACACCCATGTGACTTTAGAGTTCCCATTTAACTCATTACAGTGTGATTCATAAACACCTGCAGGGACAAATGTGTTGGGATTACTCTTTGATGGATGGTGATGTCTTAAATTCTTACATGTGGTGTGCCCTTTTGACTTTAAACCTTCAACATTGTTTGCTGTGTCTGGCATGTTATCCAGCTTTCGAGAACCATTCTTGTACTTGTGATTAAAAGACAAGGATTTAGATTTATAAGAGATAGAACGAAGATGAAAGGTTGGAAGTGATTTGACACTGAATTTCCTTTTGGATGGCAGATTGAGACTGGACTGGGTCTGTATGTCATCCTGTCTTTCAGTTGAATGGATAGTCTTGGAACTAAATAGACGAGGGAGAAAAATATAATATTTGACTATAAAGCCTACCCGCTTGCAAAATACAATCACAGAGGAAATTATGCTCTGATGCTTCATAGCTAAAATTAGGAGATACATTCAAGTGATAAAAAGCCTTCAGGCAAACTTAATTTTACACTGCAAAACAAACATTTGTCTTACTCCACAGTGGTTAACTGTGTGTGGTTCTTGGGGTGTCGCTCCTCAGTGATTGTGTAGAAGCTGAAAAACACCAGGCCCACTAACAGAAGGATAACAGGCACAGGAGCGAACAGCACAATTAGAGCTGTCAGCACACCGTCACCATGGTTACATGCCCCAGGTCGGTAGCCCACAAAACTGCAGGACACAAACAGACATTTACATAAGGGAATGTAATAGACACACTATCAAATGACATTTTTTCTATAAATATATAAATAAGAAAAAGACATTGAAAGAGAGAAAGAAAGGAGTAGGTGGAAGGAGAGATGACTCATTGTAATGTCATGGTTGAAATTCCAATAGACAGGCCTCCTCCCAGCTTACTGCAGAAGGCATAAGTGGAGAAAAACAGGGGCTCCAAGTCCTTGCAGCAGGGGTTTCTCTGGGCAAAGTCATCTACCACATCTGGGAGCATAGACCTTAAAGCGCATTGTGATCAAAGCATTGGCTGACCAATCTGATTTTACCCATTCTTTCAAAGTTTGCATTGCTGTTGACATCAAAACTAAATTCTCCAATAAATTTTAACACTTGACTGACAAACAGGCTGGGCTGTCAAGTGTGGGGGAGCATGTGATAGGAACGAATGGTTTCGCCGCCCTCGGTAGCAATCATTGTGGCCCACTGATTCTTATTGGTGGTGACAGGGGGGCCTGCTTGGACAGAACTGGAGCAGCAGAGGCTGGTGGTAAGACAGACTCCAGCAGTGCTCTTGGTGTTCGCCTGGACAATTGACTCACCAGGGCAATAGAAACAGAGTTGCCAGGCTTAATCCTAGCAGAACACACATAGTCATGAAGACAGGCAGGTTACTTGGCACACAGGCTATGATGATCACTGCTGGGATAAATATCTACTTGAGAAAATCACACAAAGCCAACAAGTGATGTTAAGAAAACATTTTATAAAAAATGCATCATTATATTTTAGGTAACACTGATTTATTGTACTCACTGGAAGGCCAATAAAGAGTGTTTTCTTCTTGCCTAGTCGGACTAGGATCGCCTGCAATAGTGGCACGGATAGAGTGGCAGAAGCCTGGGAGGGTCAATTTACCATTTAAATTAACCCTTTAACTGAGTTCCTAATTTACTCATATAATAAAAATAATCAATTGCACTTGACATATCGCTTTTCAAGGTACCCAAATAATTTAAGATTATGACTCATTTGGAGTAAGTTTGTTTGTTAAGTATAAAGGGGTAACCACTAATATGGAGAATATATATATGTATATGTATATATATGTTTATTATACAAATCCAGAAGCATGAATGAATGTTATAATACCAGAAGGGCCAGTAGGAGAGGCTGAATGTATGCTCCTAGTTCAGCTGCATGACTGCAGAATAGGGCAAAGTTACCCAAAGACATCTGAGGAAACATCAATGTGGGGGCACACAACAATTTTTTTTAAATGTCTCTGTGTGCGCTGTGTGTGTGTGTAAAAATGTGTATTTGCAGATCTATTTAAATGAAATACAGAAACAACTAGTTAAATTTGATAACAAACCAAAAAGAACGTTTATATAAATATAAAAATATTTATAAGCACAAACCTCAAATGCAAGTCCACTAAAAACAAAACCGAGAACCATTCGGTAGTAAGGGACGTGACACAGAAGCAGCTTGAGTGAGGCCAGATAGGACACTTGCACTTTCTCATGGGAGGTTTGGGGAGCTGAAAAATAGACCAAGTATAATGTGACAAGGAATAAGTTTAATAATTCCCCACCTTCAAGTGTTGAATTTTTGACATAATGGTCACTTTTGTCATTTGCCTCTGTGCCCTGGGATACAACGTTTCAACCTTTGCCCCACACTTTCCCATCTAACTAACCTTGATGCTCTTTCACCCCCAAGAAGACGACCAAGCAGCAGAGGAAATAAAGCGCCGCCACAATCAGTCCTGAGGTCAGGAAAGCATTTTGCTGACAGCAAACATTTTTCAGATAGACTCAAAATTCACGAGAAACATAAATACATGCAACATAAGAGCAAACTTAAATGAGTGTACAAAGCATACAAGATAGTAAAAGACACTAGCTCATCTTAACTTCCTAATTCTTATTTTTGAACATTATTTCCCTGTAGTAATATAGAACCTTTGATATTTGTAGAAAATAATGTTTCAAATTAGAAAATACAAAATTATTACAAAGACCATATATTTAAATAACCTGGACTTAAAAATAATGTAAACGATGTTAATTTCACATCAAGGAAAGGTATCCTAAAGTATTTTGTGGTTTCTGTACAAATCAAAAGTATGTTTTGTGTGAGAACAGAAATAACTTCTGCGTTATGCCTTTCACTTACTAATCAATGGCGTGATTATGAAAGGATCGGCCAATAATCGGACGGTCAGTCAGGATCTGGTTGGTAGACAATCCCATTGTAATCCTGTTGTATTTTAGATTTTTTTTTGTTTCAAGTATTCTATCCTGCGGCCATCAACTTGCTGATAACATTATTTAGTGACGACTTTATTATTATTCATGCTCTGCTTCAATCTAGTTTCTGACCTCTGCCAAAACCCTCTGATTTATTCACTTACTATATAAATTTTCTATATGCTTAATTCAGTAGGCAATGAGGCAACATTTTGTGCAGAAATGTTTTACTTTGACTGTACTTCTTTAGCTACATAGCATAATTCCTAGATTAACACACACTCACACACATATACACACAAACACAGTATGAAAGCAACAATTAAAGTTAAAGCAACATGATATCCCTGAGACTGTAAAAACTCCTTGCCAAGTAATTCACTCAAACAACAGTGGGCTCTTAGCAGGCTTATCAACAGGGGATTAAGGGGAGAGGTTAGTAGGATACACCTTGTTGACTTCAGTCTTCATTTTGCCAACAAGCACTGTGGTCATATTGCTGAAACATTGCTCTAAAAAAATGTGTGTACTAAATGTAGGTATCGTGTTTTTGTGTTGTCTATGTTGTGCAGAAATGCCACTTATTAACGTGTTACCGTGTCTTGTAATGAGGTCATTTGTGGTGAGGGGGTATTTTGAAGTAGTGTATTGATCTGGACTTCATGTTGACAGGCCCCTTCCATCTCTGTGTTATATACAGCCACAACTTGACCCTGAATCAAGGAGGCGGTGAGCATTGACAACATCTCTGCACCCATTCCTTTCCGAGAAAGAGACAGAAATGAAAGAAACCATTGCAAATAGTTAATCTTACTGACCTATATTTGGAGGCAATTAACACACATACATTTTCTGTTCTGGTATAGGGGGCAGCACGGTGGTGCAGTGGTTAGCACTGTTGCCTGACAGAAAAAAGGTCCTGGGTTCGATCCCCACTTGAGGGTCTTTCTGTGTGGAGTTTACATGTTCTCCCTGTGTTAGCATGGGTTTCCTCCGGGTACTCCGGTTTCCTCCCACAGTCCAAACACATGTAGGTTCATTGGTGACTCTAAATTGTCCATAGGTGTGAATGCGTGTGTGAGTTGTTGTATGTCTATGTGTTAGCCCCACATTGGACTGGCGATCTGTCCAGGGTGTACCCCGCCTCTCGCCCTAAATTGACTGGGATAGGCTTCAGCCCCCCCATTATCCTGCAGAGGATAAGCAGTGTACATGTTGGCTGTTGTAATGGCGAAGAATGGTGGTGGGTATGAGGGAGACAAGTCTTACTGTAGGCTGTTGCAGAGTCTCTGTCCCTTTCATCTCCCCCGAGAAACATGCTCAGCGAAAGGTAGGGGACATTGTAACACTGTTAATGCATTCAGAGAGAAATGGATGACACAAGTGCAAAGAACAGTGTAGCCATGGCGACACTGGTGAAAACCGCAGAAAGGCAGCATTCACACTCTCGGGAATGGCATGAAATGTGGTCACTATGGTAACACTACGGAGGAGGGAAACTATTCATTAAGTATTTTAAATAAAACAGATTTTTTATTATGTTGCTTGCATAAGATATTACAAAGGGTTAATGTGATTACTACAACTAGTTATTATATAGAAAGTTATACCTAATGTATGGTATGGCTATGAAGAGTGAGAAGTTGGATACTGAGTGGCCTGTAATTAGAGGTAGAAAAGAACTGTATATCTCACACTCATGAGGGTCTCAAACAGGCATGTTACAATCAGGAACCACGGAACACTGAAAGCTTGAGACATGGGGCCTTGCGGTACGAACCACAGCAGAATGTAGGAAAGGACTCCGGTTGGCATGGAAAGAATCAGCCTGCAAAAAAATTGAGAGAGAGAGAGAGAGAGAGAGAGAGAGAGAATCTTAAATCTGCTCAACCACTTCCTGAAACAAATTAAAGTAAGAAAAGTGTTCCACAACAGACATGGAGATCTACACAAACCATGGAATGAGCTTGCCGCTTGGTGTCCATTGGCTGCGTGTTACCAGGTAACCCACAAGGGGATCAGTCACAGCATCCCAGGCCCGACTCACAAACAGGATCATAGAGACATAGAAGGCATCCATCTGGAATTATAAAAAGGGGATCATACTCTGTTACATTTGTTGCAAGCTACTGTTGGACCTTTCTTGTCAACGGTTGCAATATTGAATGTGCTTTTAGACATGGGAACACAGACTTGTTAGAAACTATTTCGTTTTAATTATTTGGGTTGGAAAAGGTAAACACGGCTAGGTTAGTGCCCCCTGGTTACACCAGTTCAAGCAAACATTATTATAACCTTCCCACCTGCACCACATCCAATAGAAAAATCTGCAGGGAGAAGCCCATAGCAACAGATGTAATCCGATGGGGAACTCCTCCAGCGGCATAGCAGAGCTTCCTGGCCAGAGAGATTCGTTCTGGACGCTTACAATGATAGGAAACAGGATTGAGAGAACCGATAACAGACTGTCTGGGGGAGATATGGGAATGAACGGGGTGAGGTAATAAACTAGGAAAACTAGGCAATGAGTGTCAGTGACTTTGACAGTTGTTCATGCACGTACATTAAAGGATTAGATAGAGCCAAAGTAGCATCACTAGGGCACCGTCATTACTTTGGGATACATCAATACAATCACCGCATCGTAAAATTTAAAGAGCAACAAAGGTTTAAATCTAAAGACCAACAAATGGTAAAATATTTATTTAGCAATTTCTACTCACAGTATGCATGAGTAAACAGCGTAGTTACATTCAAGCGTGCATTCAAGTAACCTAATATAGCTTACTGTACTGTACACTGCTGGCATACCATGCACACATCTTCTTGCTGAGCTGTCTGAGTTTGAATCTGACTCCTCAAAGCTTGTAGTCCATCCGTGACATATTTGTGACAATTCATTATTTAAGTTATTTGGCAGTCATTGCTTGACATTTAAAGTTAATTATTGGAGCATATTTGTTTCTCTTGGTCTGACCATTAGTTTGCATGCATTTGCGGTTCCCACTACCTCTAGTTTCAGATACGCCCAATTCCACCTCCTTGATACTATATACCTTGTCTAACAGCATTTACTTGTTTCTATGAAAACTGAGAGGCAAGTGCAGAAATTGGAGATTTCATCCAGATAACCTAACCATTTACAGAAATATACCCTTTGGGCCACTTGAAATAACAGTGAATCATTAAAGCCTTTTGTCTGTCACAATGATTAAATGAATACACTTTAAAAATTGTTAATCATTTAAAAACAAATGTGTTAGATAGTCTATGACTTAAAAGAACCATGAGACATTGAATAAAGAGGGGTTTGAGAAATATGAACAACTTACAATAGCTCCGTTCGGATTGCCCTGCCCTCTTGTGGAGCTACATAGCAATTTCAATACAATCTGTCCCCCTTAGAATCCCCTTTCTGAGATACAATGTTGATTTGTGTTGACTCGCAATAGCATACATTATGAAAATTGAAATAGAAACAAAAATGCACTTAATAGCAAATGCCAAGACAAGAGGGGAGAATAGGTTGCTTGCTTTAATAAGTCTTTATTGACATAAATTGAAAACAAGATAAGAAATTCTGCGACTGGAGATCAAATCAAGAGGGACCAATAAAGAACCAACTCTGCAGATACTAGATACATCTTCTGAACGAGAATGCAAAGTCCATTGAATTGGTGAAAACGAAAACATACAAAGTAGCCCATTGTGTGACAAGATCATCCAGTCAAAAATCTAAATATATGTATAAAAAATGCTTACATTTATTGCAGGGAATCAAAATGGAAATAAATAACTTTGCAATAAAACATTTCCAACAATGGTTGACAGGTAAAGGTAATCTTTACAATGGCTGTCCTTTACCTCAAAATGTTCAGCATATATTATAGGTAGTCTCCCCTGATGACAGGCATGAGCTTGTTGGAGTCAAATAGCCATTTATCCACTTGGTCAAATGGGCAGGGATTTTATACAAATAAACTTATCTAACGAGACTACATGTGCCCGTTTCTCCCTGATAGACATTCTCGTCTCGTGCAGCTACATGTTGGTGCTCCTGGCAGTGTCCTTAGCCTGTCGAATTCCATATAGCCATTTGATCACTCTGGCATTCCTCTCAATAACAGACACTCCATAGGGCGCCCTCCCCGCCTCGTCAGCCTCTTCCTCCTCTTCCTCAAGCCCAGAGCCAGCGCACTCAGACCCGGGAGCACTGGCACTGCGGAACCGAGCGATTGAAACTATGTCAGAACCAGGTCTGGTCAACACCTCCAGTTCAGTCGGATCCAAACCACACAAGTTAAAGAACCGTTCCATGTCAGTTCCGGCCCGTGAGCAGCGGTCGCTCATATCCGATTTGGAGCGTGTCAGAGACGGCCTCTTTCTGGAGCTGGAAGAAGAAAGGCGAGTGAACGCCGGAGACGGCGGTGGGAAGGCGGGGTGGGGGGGAGTGGGCAGGTTTGGTGCAGGTGACGCAGCAGGCGGGGAGGAACCATGGTGTGTTGGTGGAGCCGGGACCGGCTTCAGAGGAGATGGGAGGCCAGGGTTTGCCCTAGAGTAGAAAAAACGTAAATTGGAAGTGATGGCGCGCACTTGATTGTGAGAGTGTGAGGGCAAGGGATGTAACGGCGGGCGGATGTGTTGCTGGGATCTGAGGGTCGTTTTGGTGGGCCTGGTAAGGGGCATGACATCCACCCTCCGCACAGTCACTCCTGCTCCTGCTGGAGAACCCATAGAATTCTCTATCTTCAATTGACCCTTGATCCTCACTTTGGCCGGGCTGGACCGGTCGGTACCACCAGTTCGAGAACCAGAAGTCACCTCCGGTTGTTGTCCCAGCCTAGACGAACCCGATCCCACTTCACTCGTGGAGGTGTTGGCGGTTGCTGCTGTTGTTGTTGTTGTTGTTGTATTTGTAGCAGTGGGTTGGTCGCCTAAGCACACATACGAGGTTAAGGAAAGGGGAGGTACGTCCGCATCGCTTACACCATTGATCAGGTTACTCAGGTGTTCTAGGTCCAGTGGAGCTGCGCTTAGCGTGGTGGGCGAGAGGGGACTCTTGCGGGTGGGCCGCAGAGCGGTGCTGGGGGACAAGGGCTTTCGCATCACCGGTGGCCCGACCAGCTGAGGCTTTGCCAAAGCCACGGGACTCTTGATATATTTGGACTTGTCCGCCTCCAGTCTTTCCACCGCGCTCTGCCTGGGACCACTGGCTTCTGCTGAGCTACGCCGGTAAAACTCTGGCCCCAGGGGGCCCTTTGGACGCAGACGTGGGGGTGTAGAGGCAGGGACACCAGCTCTGCCTTGACGTCCCAACGAAGGCTGGAGGGTCCCGACAGACATGATGGTGAGGGTGGGTTTAACACAGCTCTGTTCTGGGCCTTTTCCTTACAATGGGTTTGTTGCTTTGATCTCCATTAAGTCCCAGCAGAAATCCTTTAAGTTGGCCAAAGGAAAAAAAGAGACTCAGCGTTAACAAGAAGACACAAGCCAAGAAAAAAATAAGTAGTGTGACAAGAACAAAGAGAGAAAAACAGTGCCGGGTTACCTTCAACTAAACTTATTTTTATTGGCTGTTGTCTGTAAACCCTATCACAAGAACTATCCGACCACTACTAAGACCCAACTTTAAGTCAACAGTCATAAAACTCCTCCCACTTTACATTTCCTCCAGCTAGCATGCATGATTTAGTTGGGACTATGGCAAAGTCATTTTTCTAAGTAGTTTATTGGTGATGGTTAATGGACGTTTGCATAATTACACTGCCACCCCACGTTGGTCTCTTGACATACACAATAAAGTCTGCCACTTTATTTTCAGTCACTATGGTGCATGTTAAAATGGCGAGACTCGGAGGACAGAAGAAAAGCTTGTGTCAGAAAAGGGGTGCACCACAGCTGTCAACAAGCTATTGTCTGATAAAACACTCAAATGGAGCCTCTCACACAGCTCACAGCTGTTAGGAATGAGACACAACACCATTTCACCATTGTTGAGGACCAAGTTGCCGAGAGGCTTTGCAGTGAAATCCACTCCAGATAACATCTCACGCATGCAAGCTAGTAAGATAGGAGACACCGGTGAAACCAGTGGTCAAAGTCCACCTGCATAAGGCGGCTCCAGGGCCTCTTAACACAAATGCCAACCAAATGAATAGGTTAGGCTTTACATAATTTTTTCAATAGAACATATTTAGACTAGAGAAATGGTAGCATCTTATTTGATCATCCTTAACCTGTGAGTCAGGTAATGACCATGATTCCTTAGTCCATTGCTGAGACAAGGGCAAGAACTGTGACGTGTATTTAGATTTCCCCTATGACGTTGCAACAGGTAGGTCAAAGTAAAAGCGATTATAAAAGTACTTCCACAGTGCATATGTCGAAACCAGAAGTGCAGAGGTTGTGTGTGTGTGCGCGCGCGCGCGTTTAAAATATATTGCTTGTATACAGTTAGTGTGATATACATTATACTCAGCAATACTCAGCATATTTCTCATTCAAGCCAGCCACGGGTTTAACCCTGTTAAGGGATAAAACAATTATCTTTGCTATTTCTCCAACCTGCTTGACAAAGCCTCTCCATTTTAATATATATTAAGGCTCCAACCCAAAAAGCTATTAGGGGCTGGAGACTTCGTACAGTATGTTTTTATGATATACAATTAGAGCTTATCTCTGCCTGCCGGCCGCAGAGGAATTTCAAGCTGGGCTCGATTAAAACCGATAAACAAAACATCTACTGGGTTCAGTCATGTCTCTGCTTGCTCTGTTGTAAAGAAGAGATGGTACAATCATGGTTTGAAACGGAAGGAAGCATATGTAACCACACAAACCGTGTAGCTAAACTAAGATCTGTTGTTGACACAGACGGCCTAGCCGGTGCAGTGTTTAGCCTTGACAAACTCAGGCCACTGTGTATAAAGACAGACAATACACATAACAGTGCGTTGACAGTAAAGACAGTACAAGTAGTAGCAGATAGATAGTATTTAAATAACGCTAGAAAACTCACCTTAAGATGAGGAGTTGAATTCCAAAGCACTTTCACTGAAATGTGTGACTGCTGTTTGCCCCAGTACAACACACGAGACAGTAACCGTAGGAGTCAACTTCGAATAGTGTCGGGAAACCACACCAAGCCGCAGGGCAGAGGTACACAGGACGAACCTGTTTGACTATTCATATGCTCCTCCTTTACCCGCCCCGAATGACGTGTCTGGCCAATCAATTTCATATAAGGGAAAATATTGACCTCTCGACTCAAGTGACACTTACACAGTCCTGTGTTTTAAACCTATTTTTACAGTTCGATGAATTAAACTTGCTTTTCTTTCTAAAACGATTGTTCCATGCCAATGAGTTATTTTAGTTGGGTTATTATTGTTTCAACAGACAGATACCAAACCAAACAACATGATTGCTTTTGTATGACTAAGATATGTGGAAATGACGAATGAAGTTCGAGTTTTTTCTCCACTTTTCCTGTACTGACTTGCTTCGGGAGTTTTGAGTATCAGGTCCACTATGGCCACGTTAAACTGGTGTTTGCAGGCATTCAATGCAAAATACGATGAGACACAAAGAAACTAAATAGAGACCACTTTATTGTTGGCCCTGTGTTTAAAACTGACTTAAAGAAGAGACTTTCATCATAGTCTCAACAAGTTCACAACGCGACTGAAGTGTTAGCTTTACAAGCGCAGTTGAAAGGAACCAAAGCTAACACCAAATTATATAAAATAACTGGCCTGAAAGTGTTGTTTTGATGGAGAGATAAATAAATGAATCGACACAAGATTGCTGCGTTTTGTTTGCTAGCTATAGTATCAAATGCACAACCATAGACGCCACATCCACACAAACTAAGAGATAACAGTTGCAAAGTACAGAGCTACCATGATTGGTTTTGGTTATCTTACAGAGCCATCCAAGAAAAATCACAACACTCTAGAACCGTACATGCCAGTATAAAAAACCCCAAACCAAAACTCTGCAGTAAAAAATATTTAAAAAAACTGATCAATAGATTTTCGTTCTAGCTATAGCGGAGAAATGTGTTAGGGAACCATGGTCAACACATCTCGTAAACAACGGGGCTGCAGATACAGCAAAGTAAATTGGTAACATCCAAAAATGGAATACACCTCAGTGAGCCCACATGACCCGAACCTGATTTGAATTGCTTAATTGGGTATAAGCGCCAGTCTGTTACCAAAAGAGAATGGCAAAAGCATCTCAGAAACAACATTACACGTAACAAAAATAATGTAGAAGTGGAAACCATTTGGGTTGACCTTCTGATAATTTTGAGATTAATAGACTCACTTTATTGTCACTCAATTCATGGAAATGTCTTCATCCAACTGCCAATAAAGTGCTTAACAAACAACAGTGTAAAAAATAATAATAATGGAAATTATAATAGAAGCTCTTTTTATCTGTTTCAAAAGCCCTTTTTTATTGGCTCTGTGTTGACCATGACATCAAAAAGTATAAGTGTATTTTAGAAACAGAAGATGTATCATGGTTGTGTCAAGAGCCACTGTTTTCCTGTGTTAGATGACAACTTCTCTTTTCAAGAATTCTGCAGAGCATATATTCCAATAAACAATAGTAAATTACACATTTTAAACAATCAGTTCACTGTCCTGGAAATAGTTTTTGGAGCATTGAGTTGTAAGTATCACATAGTTCTTGCAGAGTGAGAGTTAGGACATATGGTTAAGAGATAGCACAGTTTTTGTCCTTGTCCTTGGCTCCGAGGCTATGGGCCCTCCTCCTCCTCCGTATGCTGCCTCTCAACCCCCATTCCTTCTCATCCTCTTCCTCCTTCTCGCCTTCATCTGACCCACGCATGCGAAGTTGAGGAGGAAGAGGGATAGGTTGGCCCAGGAAATAGCCCTCTTCCTCAGAGTCGGAGGACGAGGAGCAGGTGGAGCAGGAGTCATCGTGATGACACTTGGCCTGTTGCAGCGTGAGGGAGGGGGGATTAGTGGTTGTGAGTGAGCCCCTTTCCCTGTTCCCTCTCCAGTCCAGAGAGTCTAGCCGTGGTCGGTCCGGCCGATCGGAACGGGAGCGATGCAAGCCTCTCTCAGACCCCAGGTGGAGAGGGGAGTCGGATGCCATGCCGACACGACTCCATCCCCTCCGCAAGTTGCGTTTGTGGTACGAAGATCCATCTGGAAGAATGGAACAATTCAGCCACAAAAACATGCAGCTTATCCATACTTAAATCTAGTTGATAAAACCACAACAGTGAAATAAATTAATAGACATTTTGTTTCCCTTTATATAGGTGACACCTAAAATATAGCCAGGTGAGTGTGTTTGGTCTAAGCTGACATAGTATTATTTGTCTTTGCCTTCTTACCCAGTAGGTCCATCTGGGGGGGAATGCCTTTCTGCAGATGTAACCTGCGTCCAAATCCCCCATTCAGTTCCTCCTCATCTGGCTGATCGTCCTCTCCCTCGCCTTGAGCCTCCTCCTCCTCCTCCTCCTCATTCTCGTCCTCGTCCAACTCCAAAGAGTAGCTACAGCTGATTGGTTCTCGAAAGCTAACCCTTGCTGTCCCGCTGCGTGCCTGTAGGGCCGGAGGGTCAGAGGGGCTGGACTCTAGTTGGGGGAGGATGGATGGAAGTGGAGCTTTGGAGGAACAATCATGGGACTTGAGTGGCAGAGGGGGAGGGAGGTTGGGAGAGCTGGCCAGATGAAGAGGTGGCGAGTCAGCGGGACTCGAGAGGCCGGTTACTGACGGGGAGTTCCGTTGAGGGAGAAGTCCTAAATTTGAAGGGATGCAGGAAGGGACAGGGGGAAACTTACTAGAATTGTCAAATCTGAAACAACAGGCCCGTTTTGAAGTCAGGTTGTCTGATTTCTGATAAGCCTCGACAATATGAACAAAATATCTTTATGTGACGTTAACTTAAATAATCTTAAACGTGAATGTCAACACGCATATTTTCACAGAGCTTAAGTTGACCCAGGACCATATTATTATTGCAAACATTTTAAGGTTATTACCATAGCTATGAGCTTAAACGTGAGCAGAAGTTTCCTCTTTCACAAATTGTGTAAAAGTGACTTTCTGATACCTTTCATGACTTGACTACTCCTCTCCACCCAATTCCTGCAGTCCTTAGCGGTTGAATTTCCTTTGGAAGAGAGTGGCTGACCAGCGTAGCCATTTAGCTCCCCTAGGAGCTCCCCAGTGTGCAGGCTGTTGTGTGATAGGTCGCCAGGCCAGGAAGGGCCCCAGCTATTGGCTAGGTGACAGTGGGGGAGGGGAGAGTAGGAGCCTTGAGGATATGGATGCCCGTTGAGAGGGGGAACTCCGTTTGGAACTTGAGACGAGCAGTGCACACCTAAGAAACCAAAAGTTTAATAAAAGGACTAATTCAGACAACACAACTTTAAACAAATCATAATACAATCTATCAGTGAATTAATAGATTGAGAGAGACTCAAGATGCCCACATAAACGATAGAAGGACCTAGTCATACACACCTGTAGAAATATTTCTATTGTCCAAAACAGTGAAAATACAGTCTTTTCCAGGTCCAATAGAGATTTTGGCGCCCTTAGGTGGCAGCTTTGGAGAATTGGAAAGCTGTTGCTGCTGGAGCTTTTCCGCTGTCTCAGAGTGCTTTTGCTGCGAAGGTCTACTCTGGAGAGCCGAGTCACAGGAGTCAGAGTTGTTTGGGTCCTCGCCCAGTGAGCAGGGCCTGGAACAGAAGATAAGCCCCCCTCGAGGGAGGAAAGGTCGGCCCAACAGCGCAATCCGACAGCGGGCACAGCAGAAGCAGGCCTCGGAGGCATGCCAGTGCTGGCCCTCATAGGTCATCTGGCCTTGGTCTATACCTGCAAACCAGACATATGGAGTCAATTGGTGGGGTAAGAATTACTTATTGGGTAAAATTGTTAGTGATCATTTAAAACAGTAAGTGGCCTGGTTTTGATTGTCTACAAGGGAGTATGTGAGTGAGCGAGAGAGAGTCCAATCCTTTGAGCGTAGTTGACGCGCGTACCTATGTGTTCTCCACAGGTGTCACAGTACTCGGCGTAGAGCGACTCATAGCAAGTGCAGCAGTAAGGGCGACTCTCCCTCATGATGTAGCGCTGGCCACCGAGAGCCGCCTCACATTCAAAACAACAGAAGTGTTTCATGTGCCAGTGTCTGCCCTCGGCCTCCGTACACTCATCAGCTAGAATAATCTGGAGGGATGAGAAATATGAGAGAGAGAGATATGAGAGAGAGAGAGATATGAGAGAGAGAGAGAGAGAAAGAGAGAGAGAGAGAGAGAGAGAGACCACTATAGAAAATGTGTTTAGGGCAAACCAGGAGTCTAATACTATTTTTATAATTAAATCTTGTTAATCCAAAACAACAAAAATGCAATCTGTTCTAATCTATTTTCATTTGCGAGTTATCCTGTGAATCGAAATAACTTGTGGCGGTCAGTCGATTCTGCCAGATCGATTAGTCACTTTCCACTAATCTCTTAAGTCACATAGAGAGGGGCCTCCAGGCAAGAGTAGGAGTGAGGGAGGGTGGAGGAGGGAAAGGAAGACAGAAAGTGAAACAGAGTGAGAAGGATAAAAACAAAGTGTGTTGCTTTGGTTCACTGTTCGCTAAAATCAACCGCATATTCCTCTGACTGAAACCATAGTCAACGTCCTCCACCAAACCCACTGTCTAAATCCCTAGCTCACCGCAGAGCCAGTGTAATCAGCCGACAGTAGACAGGCAGCAGCCCAACATCAGAGTCTTTGTGGCCTGATCGGTCACCGGTGAACCAGGCAGCCAGCCAGCCAGCTACCCAGTAAGCCAGTCAGACGGCAAGCCATGCAGCTTCACAGCAAGTTAGCCTGTCAACATGCCAGCCAGGAGAGCTACCCAGGCAAGACTCACCTCGTCACAGGCTTGGCAGCGGGGTTTAAGCCTCTCGGCGTGGTGCCGGCCGCAGTAGATCTGTCCGTCCTGGTAGAAGTAGATGAGGTCGACCAGCAGCTCGCTGCAGGACGCACACTGGAAACACTGGGGGTGCCAGCAGCTGCCGTGACCTGCCCGGCCTGCAAACACAGCTATGTCCCCTCCCGAAATCTGTTTCCCACACTGGAGAAACACAGAGAGGGGTGAGGTATTGCAATATTACCATGAGTAACTATGGGGTTAAAACACATGGCTTCACGTTTCATACTACAGGTGATCCAAGCAGTTTACATGGCATTGGCTGTGTTAATCTGTCTGTAAAAGTGAAGCGGTTTAGTTTGGAATATATCGTCTGACAAGCCCAGTCTCCATGGTCACCCTAGTTCTCTTGGTCCACCTGGTCTACCTGGTCCCCCCACCCCTCCCCCCCTGGTTCCCTACCTGTTGGCAGATGGCCCCTGTCATGGTGACAGGAAAGAGTCTGACGTTGCCTCGGCCCAGGTTCTCCCTCTTTCTTTGTTGGCTGAAGAGTCTCAGCTCTTTCTTCTCCTCGTCATCCAGAGAGTTGCAGTACTGAGGCTACAATACAAATACACACACGTAGGCACGCGTGCACGCACACACACACTATTTCTCAGGCTGCAATTTTGCCATTTCAAGACATTTTTATTTTTCAAATCATATTTGTGGACAGATAAAATGTACAATGACTACATTTTAAATTTTCCATATTTAATTAAAAAAAAAAAACACAGTGTTAAAACCTTGGGAATATTCCAGGCCAACCAAACCAGGTGTAGCTATATTGGGGTCGTACCTCACTGTCGTGGGCTGGCAGTTGGTGGAGGAGCTGCTTAATGCGGTGCCTCTCTCCTAGACTGTTGACATAGGGAACCTTGTCCTCAGGTAGGCAGCTGAAATACTGGTATACCTGCAGGAGGCGACAGAAACATTGTCAAACACAAACATTGTCAAGCACAAACTACTGTGCTTGTCACAATAACAAACAAAGGGGTGATGGGCACAACTATTCACTTTTTCCCCGATTCAAATATATTGTTAGGAGTATTTGAACATGTCCAAAATGTAAGTGTGTGTGTGCGTGTGTTAATAAATAACTTCATCAGACCAACTCCTCACAGAGCATCTGAGTATGTGTGTGTGTGTGTGTGTGTGTTTGAGAATCTCTGTGTATACAAGTTACTCATAGCTTCTTGGGATCTTGTGTGTGTGTGTGTGTGTGTGTGTGTGTGTGTGTAGGTGTGTTTAGGTGTGTGTGTGCTATTGTAGCTATTTTTGATCTATAAAGGGTAACTGACTTTGTTAAACCAGGGGGAGGTGCTTGTTTCAAATGTATGTGTGTTTTGACATGTTCCATAGCTGCTGTGTGTGCGTGGGTCTACCTGTTCAGGCTTGAGACCCGGTGGCACCCAGGCGTATTCTTCAGAGGCGCAGCCCGAGTCGTCGTCGGAGATGGAGTGCCTCTGGAAGTCCGACACCATCTTCATCATCATCCTCTCCAGCTGGCCCGGCACGCCGCGCACCGCATGCTCCTCGCGCACACACTTACAGTGCACACAGATCTTCCTGAGGAAGACACAGAGACGCACAAATGATGGCTCAAGGGTTAAGGTGTAGCTTAGGATGTGGCTCCATCTGTAAAAGTTCCCTGGTAGCAGCTCATCAAACATTAATCTTGCTGGAATAAAAACGTATCCAGAATACCTTGTTTCTGTTTTTCTCATCCTAATCATGGGGATTGTAAGGCCCACCTAGTCGGTCACGTTTAATTGGACCTTGTAGATGGTAAGGTTGTGGTAAATAGCAGTTCCAAATTGTTTTGTTTGTCTCAGGAGATACCATCATCTGTATTTATAACAAAGTTGACCTTTCGTTAGCGCATTCAAAGACCTCAGCTGACAACCTCAGATACACGATAAACTTACTAGAAACTCTGTCAGTGCAACAATAAGCGTCAAAGCTTTCAGTGAATCTTAATAAATGACACACAAATATGTACACACACACACAGTGGAAGCCACACCTTCCATTAACTTCTACATGTTCCTCACATTGTCTGCATCTCGTTTTGTAGACAGACTTATCAACATGATTAAGAGACGTGATGTCAGTCAACCCACAAACATTCTTGTGTGTGACTCAACTTGTCTCCCAGGAGCCAAATGTTACCCTATAAAGGACAAAAATACAATGCAACAACACAGAACGACCAAAGATACAACCTAAAGTTCAACATGTACGAAAGCGCAAATGATGGATTTGTCACAAAAAAACACCTTGTAAAACAAACGCTCCTAAATATTAGACTACCAACTCTACAGAGAAATGACTAAAATTACCTTAATGTCGACTGAAGAGGACAGAGCCCCAGACCAGCCTGTGGATGATGAACACCAACTAAAAAGATTGTAGGTTCTACAGATTTCACCAGGAGAATATAAAGTTGAGCAAAAAAAGGAGGGGTAAAGCCAGACAGTTATGATGTTCCCTGCTGCAGCGTAAGAAGGACCACTACTTTGTCCAACTCCCACAATCCCGACCAGTCACCCATCCCCTTTACCCCCCTGGCAGCAAATGAGGTCAGCGGCTTAAGCCTGACCAACCCCGTGTGAGCAAAGAGCGGCTGAAGAAGATGGCAGAGTAATCTTTCTCAGCTCCTCTTATCCCCCACCCCCCCTTCTGCCACTCTGACTGGATGGCATATTTCTCAGTCTGTGACTAGGTTAAACAGAGTGCATGTATGTGTGTGAGCGTGTATGTGTGACGGTGGGGGGTGGGGTTGACTGCAATGGTCTAGAAGAGGAGAACGTTTGACATGTATATACAGGACCATATGCAGTGTGGGTCATGACTCCATTTCTCATGTGATTGCGTAACGACGCTGGTATTGGTCGCCGACGGTCCTTAGGCACAGATGGGAGAGCAAAGCGGCTTAGTGTGGACACCCACCCTCCTACACTCGACCAAAACACCAGCCCTATTTTACACATGCACAGACCCCCCCCCCCCCACACACACACACAGACTCTGTCAGAAAGGCAAATCCTTTCACGTTGATGAGCTGCCTTCACTTTCAATCCCCTCATCAGTCAAGTCCTCCTCAAATGCCTCAGTCTCCCGCTGTGAAAAATCGACTAAATCACCCCTTCTTGTGCACGTCAGACCTGTCTTGCCAAACTCATGCCCACATGGGGAGCATTGAATTAACAATATCCCCCAAAACTAAGACAAGTCTAAGAGAATATAGAAATAACACACTCAATTTGTTTTATCTTTCTGAAACATTTTGACACAGGTACAGAAGACTCGTGTGAAAATCCAAATTCAATCCATTAATCTTCAGAAGGATTTTTTTTTTAAAGGAACAAGAGGGAACTACTTTGCCTGGGACTCCCTGCTGTCTGGCCAGACCTCCCTATGGTTGCAAGACAACGTTCTTGTCCCTAGCCACGCAGAAGTTCCTTATATGGGTGTGGTAGGCTGCTGACAGATCACCCAGAATAAACACTGGGTAACACAGCAGTTCATTTTAGGGTAAGCCATACAACCAAACTCTCAATGCGACCTATCGTGTCGAGTCTCCGTGCACGTGTGTGTGTGTGTGTAAGCGTAGGAGCCACAGTAGGGGGCTTGGCTTCCTGCATAAAATATGCAGATGGTGGGGCTGAAGCCAGACTTATCTGAAGACTGTCACTTAACTGTCGACCTCCTACACTATTGGCCCCACTGCATACATTTTTTTGGGGTGGGGTGGGGTAAGGGATTCAACTTAATGTTGCCATGGAATGTTTAAAGAGCAGTCTCTAACACTTTAAAACCTGTAATCAGTCTATGTGTGCGTGTTTTTAAAACAAAAAGTACCTACACGTTTCTCCGTTAAAAAGGCATGCGCATACACACACACACACACACACACACACACACACACACACACACACACACCTCTGTTACCATGAAAACACAGCAGATGCTAAATTTCTCAACTGGCAGGGCCATTACTACGGGGTTGCGCAACCTGTGGCCGTAATAATTAGTTAAACACTGGAATTGAATTCAAATTATGACCATGAGGTTAACATTAGCACACAACATATTTGCTGTGATGTAAATTTACATTTAAAAACTAACCTAAAGAAAACTAAAAAACCTAATTTTATTTTGTTATATCAGTAAAACACAGACCACAGAAGCTTCATTCATCGTTACCCAATACCCTATCTGAATCAACATAAAACGTATATTAAATGCATCTTTCTTTGCTAGATATTCACAGCATTTTATGGACACAATAATTAACCTTCAAATACTGAATATAACAAACACTTTGCCTGCCCCTCTTCCAAAAAAAAACAAACAAACAAACAAATAGCCACTAAGAATATCAACATCAACAACTGTTTGAAGATATCACATGTCAACATTGGTGACACATTATATCACTGGAAATTATACACAGTGCTGTCTAATTACCCAAAGTACAATCTATCTGAACCTGCCAATACTTCAATCCACAATAGCTCTGACAAGCCTTTTTTTTGTTGCAAATTATCCTCTGGACAAACTAGAAAAGCTCCGTCAATAATTTAGACGAGGCAACTGCTATACCTGCTGGTGGTAGTGTCACCGAGTAGCTAGTGCTGCCGACTGGTTGAAGTAATCCAGACATTGTAGCTGCTCTGGTTGACATTTCACAGTCCCTCACGTAGTGCTCCCTCCCTACCCTGCCTCGTCCTCCGCCTCCCTCCCTTACCCTGCCTTATCCTCTGCCTTCCCTCCCTACTACCCCTGCCTGCACATTTTTTTCAGGGAAAGTTGTTCTGAGGCAGATCAAATTGCCAAAGGTAATTTGTTCAAGTCACTGTGGGTCTCGTCCATCTTGACTGGCTCCTTAGTCCATTCACTCCCTCCAAAAACCGTCTCTGTTCCTTCAGCCAACTGAGTAGACTCAAAAACTTGGTGCTTCTGACAGAGACATGTACACACAGTCACAAACAACAATATTGGTAACGTATTGGCGGTCTACATACGAATGCTCTGTGATCTATTTAAAACCCAATGTGTTACAAGACATTGTTTAGAAATATAGTCTATAGTTTTTCCTTTATGCAGTAACATCCGTCAGCTAGGTTAAAAAATTGTCTTATATATTTAATACTAAAATATCATAGAAGCTCCATGCATGTTCTTGCCCATAGAGAAGGCCTGACAGTTGCTGATTTACAACCGATGGGCAAGAGCCAACGTCATCTTCAAAGCTAGAAGTAATTGGGGCATATTTTGAATCCATGACTCACAAGTTTTTACACTATGCATTTTAACCTCGTAACTACTAGTTGAATCGAGATGAGCCAGCGTGTCTGAAAAAAATGCCTCTGGTGAAATATCAAGCCCTTTTTGCCCTATTAAAAACCAACTGCCATTTTTAAAAGAATAGCAAGTCTTTAGCCTGACTAAAAAGGCAACACAGTGAGAAGTCTCAAATCACACAAGATCGTCCGACCTGCCTGTCGATCACTTGGAGATGACTGTCAACCATGGATGGTCCCCTAAAAAGACCTTTTGTGGAGGGAGCTGTGTTAACCCGCCTTGTCTGTCAATCTCTCTCTTTCATCCCTCCCTTCTTCTCTACACCCCTGGACATCTTGCTTTTGTCATTCTTTCAAGCACCCTCAAACTAATCTAGAAGCGGAACCAGTACTAAAAAGCTTCCATCATGTGATAATAAAAATATTTATACAAAAGAGACACGTCATTGAATATAGATATAGTTTAAAAACTATAAAAACATAAATCTAAATCAAATACTAGTATGTGAGTATTAGAGCCAAATGTTACGCTTTAGGTCATTCAAATAAACAAGCACAGCCTGAAAGCATTAGCTGGAGATGGTTTACAGTCAGTTACAGTCGGTAGTAGATTGCAGTCAGTTACCCAGCCAGTGGTAAGGAACGTACACCCGGCAACAAGCTAATCCTTGTGCTAAGATAGGAGTGAGCTCCTGGCATGAGCCATGAGAACTGAGTGGCCTTCTTCAGGTTGTTAGCACCAGCTCTGTTTTGCCTTATATCTGGCTCCACACAAACAGATGGAACAAGGAGCCAATAATTAGGAGTGAGTAATCGGCCTGCGTGGCCCCTTTCGCAGTAATGGGGCCGGCAATTTGGTGCAAGGCGGCAGAGGACCCTAGGTCAGAACTAACCCAATTGGTCTTGCGCTGGCCAGAGCCTGCACCATCTGCCCCATAGAGCTTAAAGGGGAAAACCAGAAAATAATATTTTGTAAGGAAGACGGCATACAGAAGATCAGAATTATCCAAAATCTGAGGCAATGACAGAAGCAGCAATGGGTCTTTGTACCTTTTTTTATGATAACTTTTAAAACGCCACTGCAGAATCTAAGAACACTAATACCATTAAGATAAATCCTCTCTATATGTTGTATTTCTGTCTTCATGTGATTTAAATGTCTCGTCTTTTCTAGGCTCTTGTCCGCAAGGCGCCAGGCCAAAGATGGATCCCTTCCCTCAGCGAGCTTCGCCAGTTGAGCTCACGGTCACTTGGACATCCCAGTTCATCCCAGCCAGGAAGGTGTGATTGAATGGCTTATTAAAAGGCCAAACTACACCCAGGGGATTGTTAGACGTGGACAATCATCCATCTTCATCCATTTACTCGCTGTAACGCCAGTAAGATGCCCCTCTTAGATTGGATAAGAGATGACTACATTAAAACATATCTCTCTGTCACCACAAACACAGTTTCTGGACCCCTGTCCGCTCGATGTCCTGACATTGTGTTCTTCACGAGACTCATCCTCTCATTCTCAATCACAGGGCCATTTGGCAAACATAACAAACACCATAAAAAGCATTTAACAGCTTTGCTGTGAAGTACAGTCTGCTCTATCAGCTCATTCACTGATCTCTCTGGGTTTGGGTCCACCATTGTGGCGTACAGCTAAACTCCATGTGCTTTAGATTACCCATCAAGAACGTGACTTCAAAGCTCGTCCTGTTGAGACGTTCTGAACAGAGGAACAAAAATCATCCCTGAGACAACTAGTGCTCAATTAAGAGTCTTTTGATCCCCTTCTCTTTGTTCAAAACTAGATGCTTCCTTCCATGCATATCATGACACTGACAGATTTTGGGGATAGATAATATATTTTTTATGTACAAAAGTCAAAGTGTGATGGCGGCATAGAGGGTGACATTTACCTAATTAGGATGGTGAGGAAGAGAACGAGAAGGTGAGAAAAACAAGAGAGAGAGAGAGAGAGAGAGAGAGAGAGAGAGAGAGAGAGAGAGAGAGAGAGAGAGAGAG
>JAVQJS010066550.1:0-11121 GCA_036024795.1 Galaxias rostratus | reverse complement strand
TGTCTCCCCCGTGATGACCTCACCAGTTCTCGTGCTATTGGCCTATCGTGTCAAATTGACTTACCTGTGAACTTCCCTGTGTGTCTGTGTGTGTGTGTGTGTGTGTGCAGTGTGTGTGTGTGTGTGTGGTGTGTTTTTGTGTGTGTGTGTGTGTGTGTGTGTGGTGTTTGTGTGTGTGTGTGGTGTGTTTGTGTGTGTGTGTGTGGTGTGGGTGTGTGTGTGTGGTGTGTGTGTTTGTGTGTGTGTGTGTGTGTGGTGTGTGTGTGTGTGTGGTGTGTGTTTGTGTGGTGTGTGACCATCACAGACCGTTGTTGCTCACACACAAGATGAGGACCAAAAAAGATCCTTGGCACATTTTTTGACACATCCGTTTAACATGTAAAAGACATTAGGTACATCACACTCCTTTTCCAGGTCGCAAGCCGGCCCCAGCCACGGCCTGCCGTCTCTCGCTGCCCGGCAAAACCGTAAGGCACCAAACGCAAAGGCCACGTTGAAATGAAGCTTTTTAGCTTTTCAAAGCTAAATTATTGCTATGCACGTTCTCCTGGCCAGCACGCACTTGCAAAGGAGCACAGACTCTGCAATACCAATATGGTCTAGTGGTTTTTCCCATGGATCTCAAAGACCTCACCTCTGCTCTTTTATGGCTCATCTGCCTCACCCCCCACCCCACCACTTCTCAGGCTGGTCTCATTGGAGGCTGTCCCAGCGTGCACTGCGGCAGCAGCGCTTCACAGTCATGCTGGCTCAAAGGCATGCCAGAGCCCTCTCATCAGCATGCTTTTGAACTGTCACTATCTATCCTTCCTCACTTAGTCTTCTCGCTCTCTCATTTTCTCCCCGTTTCCCCCCGGTCTACTCCCACTCTCTGTTCAGGGACAGAGAGAGAGCGAGAGGGTCTTCTCCTCAGCTCTTCGTGTTAATGAAACAATATGCCCGATCTGACGCATAGTCTTGACCTCAGGGGCTGCATTGTCTCAAGGCAGGTTTATGTGGATATAGGCAATAAATGCCTGTCTAGGGGAGAGCTAATGATGTGTGCGTGTATGTGTGCATGTGCTGCACTTTGAACACAGCTCGAAATGGCCCTGATGCTCAGTTTCCAGTCTATTCTATACATTTGGTATTTTTCTCGGGCCTTTGCTGTTGGTGTTTCCGTTTGTGTCAGAACAGTAGGTCTTTGTGTGCGTGGTGTGCGTGCCGGTCCCTTTGATGTGGCTTCTATTGACTGAGGACCTCGAGTGTACTATCGCCAGCGCTCACTACAAACCTTCACTTCCCTCTTCTCTCGTTCTGAACCCTGATGACATCATCTTCAAATAACAACACATTTTATTGTCTCGTGGGTTTTTAAAGGACTGTATGGTGACATACAGGCCTAATCTCGCACCAAAACCTTTGACACTCTGAAATCTAACACGCTCATGAAACACTTCCTCGAAGTACCAGCTCTTGACAATTGCCAAGTCAAGTCAGCCTCCACTCACCGTATACATCCAAACCTGAAAATTCATATTCAAATCACTACACATCTGCATGCATTTATAAAGTCCATGAATTATGAAGAGGAATTTACGTATGTGCGCACTGCGCAATCATACCTCTGATCCCGTCTGCGTTGGATTTAACATGCCACCCACCCTTTCTACAAAGACACAGCAGACAAACTAGCAAACTACATTTGGAAACTATTTTGACTATTAGCCAAACTCAAATTATATCCCACAGATCATGTCGATGGTGCGAATCTAGAGGCGTTTTTTAATTTCAAAGTGTAGTTTTAGGACTTGTCACTCAAAAACGTCCAGACGTCAATCAGAAATGTTCCTAAGCCCCTCATCTTGTTTTCCACCCAGCCCACCCACATGGAACCATACCACAGCGTCTGAACGCTCCCCAGCAGTACATAGGCATGGAGAGTAGTCGGCTTATGATGTGGCACGTCAATAACAGATGCCTTGTAGGTTGTCTCTTTTGTCCGCGTAACCCATAATGGTGAGCTTTATGTCAATGTGACCACTGAAAGCCCCTCGTATCATGTCTCCACTGTCTCCCTTTTCCTCAGCCTCGAGTCAGAAATGTATGGACGTGTCAATGGCCCAGTGTATTTAAGCTTGTTGTTAATGTGGTGGATTCCTATGTTTTAGGCATTATTTTCATTGATATTATTTTTTTTAAAAAGGTAACAAAAATAGGCAATAAAAATTATTGAGCGCTTGCAAACATTCTGAGTAGTAAGAGAAAAAAAGGTTTGAGACAGGGTTGTGCTTGAGCCAGGGTTGAGAATGGAGTGCTTCCAAAACCGAGGATGAGAGATGAAACAATCCTAAAATATTCCTCTGATACCACCATCATCGGTATGCCTTCAAGTTGTTTGCTCATGCATGTGTTCTTCAGAGCAGCAGAATTACGGAGGTGGACATCTCTATGTGCAAACGCAGTCCACCTCCTCTCACTTTGAGGTTTACGTCAACTTTCTGTTGGGAAAAACAATTCAACCAACAGGTTCCTAGACTGAAGTAAGCACCTGAGAATGGCATACTGGCACGGCAACCTAACAAACCAATAAGTGGCTCATTAGTGTATCCACCGATGACGGTATACCTGCATGGTATTAAAGGGAAATAGAAAATAATGTGTTCACGTATTGGTATGTGTGTGTTGTCTTGTTTGGCAAAAAGCAAAAGTATAGTTTTGGTAGTTAAGAAGTGAAAACTAAGTAGAGGCCAGGACAATGTAAAGGACACACAGAAGGAAATAAGGTATTAAAAGACGGGAACAGACTGCATCTCAGAACACAGGTAGAGTTGTGGAAAGAGAGGCCGAGGTCATAGAAAGGATCTGTCACTGCTTATTGCTGTTACATGGTCAATGCCATGTTGGTGTTCATAAAACAGAACACTTCTCTCATTCATTTGGACAAACAACCCCCTCAAAAACAGTCTCCTCTATCTAATGCAGCCGCAGTGCATAAATAACTAACACCAATATCTGTGCGGATTTGCTTACAAATTAAAAACTTCAGTTTCTCATGCTGCATTGCTGCTTTTAAGATGGGCAGATCAATACACTAAAGGGCCTGGCCTACATCCAGCTTGAGGTACCACACCCAACTGTGTAAGAGAAAGGAGATTGTTTTTGTCAGGATTTTGGGTGTAGTGCATGGTGGTGAGATGCTGGAACTGTAAAGCTAAAGAACCTTGTTTCCTCTCAAAACAAGACCTTCATTTGATTTGATCTGATCTGTCTGTCTGTCTGTCTAACTGATAGAGCATCACTGACTGCACAGAACATGTTGTAATAGCTACACAACCATCGGTAAAAGTGGCACAAGCTTCAGAGCAGGCGAGATTAATTTAAATAACAAACAAGACAACATTAGCAAGAGAGAGCCTTACAAATGTTGACACTGCTCTCTTTTCAATACAATGAAATTTTGCAGCTGATTGGCCCTAGATGGAGCCGCCATAAAGGTTCTGCAGGTAATCTTGCATCCGCTCGACAGCTACACACAGTACACTCTCACGAACGCTCTCCATGAAGCCTCCCTCAACCTTGGGTCATACCCATCTGCTTGTCAAGACAGCAAATACAATGAGGAACCTATGTTCATCCCTGCCTTAAATACAAGCACAACACTGCACATACCAGTTTATATTGTGTGTAGTGACATTGACTTCCCGTGTGCCAAATAAGTAATCAGCATTTGTCTTTCATCCAAACCGGTTGACCGATGGTAGCTGGTCAAAGAAGCGCATGAAGTACTAAGGAGTTGAACATTTTGTTCAAGGTTGAATGGACAAAGCCAACTATTGACAGGGACGTGTAGTGAAGTCCCAGATAATGGAGAGAAACAAGCGTGACAGCTGAGTGCACGGGGACTGACATCTCCTGGGGCAGATATGATACAAGTTTTTGATGAAGTAAGTCATGTCTAGGTATATATTAATGACGTTGAGCGAAAGGCAATAATGATAAGGGATGTTTTTCAAATAGAAAAACTGTTTAAATTCATTTAAAAACATGGTTTGACTGGACAAGGGAGGTACCACAGCAGAGGCGCACTCGAGCAGGGCAAACGCCCACACATGCCTGACAGTCAGTATGTTTCCTTCATGCAAAAGAAACACAGGAAAAATAAATAGTTTACAAAAAGACTATCACAACTACGTATACATAACTACGCCGTTCGTTTGGCCATGTCTGGTAGGTAGCTATCTGACTGGCGTTACAGCCGCAACGCAGTGTTTATCTCAATGCAAGAGTCAGATTTGCACGTTACCTTGCGTTTTCTGGTGTCGGCAGAACCGCTCCATACAAAGCATTGATAAATGACCCGAAGGCTCGGTTTCCAGTTATCCACTTTAAACCCGTTCACATGGGGACACCCGGCTGGACTCATGACATATACACCATTCGCTTTGACTGTAATAGGGTATGAAACGTGCTCAAAATCCCACGGCACTGGTGCAAAGCCAAGCCAGTTAATATTGGCTGGCTCAGTCAGGTTCGAAAGCTAGCCAGTTTCGCTATCCACCAATTGTTCCGACCTGAGATGTCCTGGCTGCGGTTTCAGAGGCACTCGCAGTGATACACATCAAGGCAATTCTTTTATCAATTCCTTTACATTTTTTAAATACTTTACTTGAAAATGTATTCAAGTTGTAATAGCATTATGCTGTCCCCTGTGACGTTCTCCACATACAAATTCAAAATTAGCCCGAAAGCTAGCTAGTTTAATCAGTTAGCTGAAGGGTTAGCATTGGAATTTTAGCAGTACACCGCGAGCGTAGAAAGACCCACCCCAAACATATTCCAACCAATGGGAAAGTCCAAATTAATTTGATTGGCATTCAAGGCGTTGTTTTAATGTTAAGTCCCGCCTCCTTATTGAGGAAGCTAGATCATGATTGGCATGTATTTTCATTCATCACCATATCCGCCTGTAAATCCTCGGTCATTGGCTAAACATGAAAGAGCGTGGCACACTGCAACTTTATAAAACAGTATAAAAAAAAATATATAAAAAAAATATATGTATTTCTGCCTATTATATATTTGATAAGCTTAAGAATTTTTTGAATTACATGAAATCGAGCACATTATTCCGAAGCCATTTATTGTAACATTCTCACAATAGTCAACGTCCCAAAAGAACAGTTTTGTGTTTACTGCGGATGCAGAGGCCAAACAATTATACAGTTCGTGACTGACCTCTAGCGGACCTACTGAACAGTGCACCATTTTGAATTTGATCATGACCATGTGTGCCTAGATATATGTTAGCTATTTTATATATCTACATTTCAAGTCAGTGATATAAATCCAACCTTTGTAATCTTTACAACAGACTAATATTCAAATTGTACTCAATTTCAACGCATATCTATTACTTCCAATATAAAGCCCTCAATTTGAAGACAACCATGCAACAGAGCCCAAAAAACAGTGATTATTCACACATAAAAACATTTTTGAACAAATAAGTCCAGTTTTTATTATTGTGGTTTTGTTAATTCAGCAGTGGCTTTTCCACCCGAACATTGATAAATAAACACTGACAAAATGGAATCTTTTCTGTTACGGTTTATACCTCAAGGCAACGTGAAGAAAGAAAAAACCAAATGTATCCTCATTCCACACATTTAGATTTGCCTTGACCACTGTCCATACTCAATAGAATTTTTGTTAATTTTTTTCCTCTTTTAAAAAAAACGCATCTTCCTCACAGAGAACCTATGAGTGGCAGTCTTCTCCCTGTCTCCAATCTCCTCAAGAGTAACTTGATGTTTTGCTACCAACATCGTCCTCCTGCGTGCCCATACTCTGAAACACAAATTGCTGGTCACGTAAAATATTATCTCTCTTCAATTTGATCAAAGTGAGCCACTAAAGAGCATAATAATTTTCACGTATTTATGGTTCTGAGGTTGAGTGAAAAGCACATCTGCATCCTAGGGAGGGAGAACAAGCGTTCCTACCTTCTGCACAAACTGTGGGTTTACTGTGATTTCTTGATCCATAGACTTTAGCTTTTCATCCAGCTCTATGCACTTCAACATCTGTAAGAGAAAAATGGCACAAGAAAGATTTAAATAATTACTGGAAAATCAAGAGGCACAAAAGGTGACTAAATCTGTAGGGGCAGGGGGTTGTCTGAATTTGTTTGTGGATGGCTGGATGTTGTGCAACACATGATTGCTAGTGAGCCAGCCTTCTGGCCATAGTGATGTATTTGGAGCCAGCAAGAACACCACTGACGAGGATGCTTATAAAACGTGATGAACTTGGAATCAAGAAGGATTAACTTTATCAAACGTTGCTTTTCAGCCATTGTGATTGAGTTATATATTTAAGACCAAACGACACAAATGGTTGTTGACTAAACCACTAGTGAGCTCTGTAATGTTTGTCAAGACAACATTATTACAGTAATGTGGCCTACTACCTCTTGGTCAATCTTGTGAAGCATTGCAGGGTTGTTGTATTTCTCTGGGTTGTCATGGAAACAGACCATTCCGTCTTTTTGGTTGATGCTGGCGTAGATCTCGCCATCCTCAATCTGCAAGGTAACAGACATTGTGTGAAGGGAGGCAGATAACATAAACCTCACCTATGATCAAATGACCTAACAGTCTAGTAATTTTCCCTTGTTAAACAGCGTTATAACACAATAAACGGTGCAGTGTGCCATGCTTGTTGACCACTCACTTAGGGCTGTGCGATGACAACTTGTATTGTTTAACGAAAGAAAAACATGCATTGTCGTATATAATGGTCTATCATTTATTTAATTGTGTTGCAAATTAGACTCTTTACAGCAATGTATTTTCATCCTTTGGACAACGCTTACATGCAGGAAACGCAAAAGAAAACAGCCAATTGCTCAAAACAAACCGCAGAGCCCAGATATGTTACAAAAGGCTTTTGCACGCGACATACCAAAGGTAAAGAGTCACAGGAATGGTACATAATGAGCGCCATTGCAACATCCATCTATGGCCCCAATGTATACAGCGGGGAAACGTAGGTTTTGTGAATATTCAAATATTTGAAAGAATTGTTACCATGCATTGATAAGTATTTAAATTGTTTGTGGCATTTAGTTGTCGTCCTATAATGCTATAATTCAAACCCGAAGGAGGGTTTTGTTCATTAGTTATATTTTAAATATTTAAATTGTGAGCCTTATTTTGCTACTATAGAATTTAGTGTTTTATATATGAATAAATGGTATGCCTGTTCTCACTGACATTTTACATTGAAAGAGAACAATGTTTGGTTTTGACTTTTTTTCCATAGTTTAGCACAGACCTATATTTATATTGTTTAAAACTATAGAGGAAAAATCCTCAAAATACTCAACTAAAAAGAACTGAATTAATTATTTTTTTTCATTACATAAGAGGAAGTACTTTTATTCATCAAGTATTTAATGCAAACTGTAAGAAATAGGCCTTTCAATGTTGTCATTTGTTGAAACGGTTTATTCATTGAATTTCAAGAAAATGTTCGATACAGTGATATGTATTGTTATCGGGATAGGGAGTGACCTATTATCGGGATATGAGAATTTGGTCATATCCAACAGCTCTACTCACCATGTGTAGGACATATTTCTCCGCCTCCTGGGGACCTGACAGCTGCACTCGGCTCGCCATGTCTTGCAAGGACAGCGTCAGGAAGGTCTGCACCGAGAGGACAACGAGAGAAAGGAGTCACACATTGAGATCAGACCATCAGGATGAGTAGGTTACACATTGAGATCAGACCATCGGGATGAGTAGGTTACACATTGAGATCAGACCATCAGGATGAGTAGGTTACACATTGACATCAGACCATCGGGATGAGTAGGTTACACATTGAGATCAGACCATCACGATGAGTAGGTTACACATTGAGATCAGCCCATCGGGATGAGTAGGTTACACATTGAGATCAGACCATCAGGATGAGTAGGTTACACATTGAGATCAGACCATCAGGATGAGTAGGTTACACATTGAGATCAGACCATAGGGATGAGTGTGCACCTCCCCTACAGGAGACGCTCAGTTTTCAACTTGCCGGCTCACCTTTGTTAGCCGCTGGATGTTCTTCTTGTAGAGGGAGGACAGGCACTGTTTGACCAGGCCCGTGTTGTTGTCTCGTGTGAACGTCTCGCTGTGTCTGTTCACCAGGCTGCGCAGCTCGGCCGGGTTGTTGGTGGTGTACACCTGGGCCAGCTCGTGGTAGGCGTTGCTGAGGGGCTGGTGACATGGAGAAGCCATTAGAGATACAAACAGCATGTTGAACGCAAGGAAGAGGCGGGGGCAACATAATATTACTGTCACTGAGTGTTCTGTTTACGTAAAGGTTTTTCGATTTGAAAGGCTCTGACCATCACCCCCGCTTTCTTACATTCACAAACATGCAGTGGTAACACTTGAACGGCACAGGAACTTGACTGCGTTTAATGGCAAATGCAGTGGCAATTACAGTTGGCATTGTTCAACTCAGCATCCTTATGTTTGAGTCTACAATGAATAATAATTTGCAAGGTCCACCTCTTTTACCAGCTGTCCATGTCTCCCCTCACCTTTATGAACCTCCCCACTATCTGTGAAGTGTATTTGGGCAGCTGCTGCACTTTGCCGTGGAGGATGAGGGAGACGAGGATGTACTTCTTGTAGGCCTCCAACATGATGTGGCTGACCGCCATGGCTGGAGTGGTTATTGCCTGACAATGAGAATCACACGCGGTCAAATTCATTCCTAGTTCCGATTAGATTACAGATCAGCCAAAATACATCTATATTTTTTAAATGGGACTGACTGTTTTGAGAGCCTTAAAAACTCTAGGACAAAAGCATTGAGACTTAAGTCTGGATTTGGTGCACTGATCCAAATACAATAATATTACTTTTGTAGTAGTGTACAATTGTGTGTCATAGTTGGTTCAAGACTGTACCTGTTCATAAAAATACAGTGCTCTTTCAAAGTTCTTGAGACCCGTGTAGATCATGCCTCCGTAATAGTAGTAACACAGAAAGTGCTTTGCGTCGTAGGCTCCGTTCTCCTTACAGATGTCCATCATGTCTAGCTCTAGGAACGGGAGGACAGGCTTGAAGCACTTTGCTAACAAGCACAGCTGTGGGTGGACAGTGAAACAGGGAAATGTAACAGTGAGCGTACAATGAGTTTGAAAACGTCTTCCTTACTGTCAGAAAGAACCAGATACTTAATTTACTTTTAAACAATACAATTAAACACCAAACAAAACACTTCAAATCAGCAAAGCACGGGACATATTCCAAAACAATAACTAATCATCCTTTGCAGTCAATTATTTCACACTCACATTCACACTTTTCTGCCACTTACCTGACACAGGTCTGCATGAACTGAGGTAAGTTGGTTTGTGTTCATCTGCATTTTGTCTATTGCCTGTTTTAGAATACCGACACCTCTCAATGGCTGTGCAGGGACAAAAAAGAAGAAACTAAACACTTCACTATATTATACCCCCGTTACAAAACAATAAGGCCACAGTGCTTAGGAATTCATTCAAATATTTAGTTCCAAAACAAGGTACAGCTAAAAAGCCACATCACACTTAAAGCTCAATCCTTGTGATGAAGTAAAGAGTGATCTGCATGAGAAAGCGGGATCCCTTTTTTATTAGGTGCTCAATGGTATGCAATTGGCTGGAAACATTTTGGTAATGACCAGCGCACCGTTACAGGAGGTGCACTCCATTCAGTTCTATTGAGCACCCTAGCGTTGGAACAACCAGCTCCAAATGACAACTATACGACAAAGCTAACATTACTGCATATGCACATATTTGCTCAGAATAGACATGATAATTAATTCTGCCCCGATCAAGTTCTACCTGTTTCCGCTCCACAAGGGCATTTGTTAATTGATGGCACAGGCCGGCAACTGTCGCAAAAAAACACAGGGAATAAAACAGTTAAATAACGTAGTCCAGTAGTAGCTTCGTGATCAGTTAAGTACTACAGGATGCGTCAGGCTAACATTAAGTCCTTAAGGACACCTGCTTTGTTGACTAGCAATGATCCTGACATATCACACAGCAGTGTTGCCTCAGAAAACAGCACAAATTACCATATTATTGTATTCATATTTTTTTGGCTTTAATATCATTAGTTTAATTTAAAAAAATCTAAATGTTTACAAAATTCTACTTTTATAATTTTACTTGACTTACATGGCATTTTTCAGCAACATTTGCCAACTGTTCATTGCTGTAATTGCTTATGTTAAAGCACAGCACACCAAAACATTAAAGTACAGATTACACTTACAAGTGTCTGTTGCATATCGAACGTGCTCTCCATTGCAGGTGCTGATAAAGAGCTGGACTTGGGAAAAGAGTGTCTCAAAGTCAGGAATATTTGGCATGGAGAACTTCACAAACCTGAAGGTTGTAAACGGGAGAATGAGGCAGTAAGTAATAACTTTGTATTAGTAAAGGTTCAAAGGGAAATATTTGAATAAGGATGACCTTTATGCAGTTTATCAACATGACTTAGAATTTTGGCCCTGCATATTTAAGATAACCAGACCAGTTGTCTTTGGCCTCAGCGTGAACAATCAGGACAAAGCTGTGCAGCTCAGAACTAAGAACAAATGCAGAGGAAGGGTCAATACATAAACATTCTTATGGACAGAACTCTGATTGGGTGAAAATCCCTTTTGAATTACATAAAAGATTTGTTGCGCATGTAGTTCTAAAACACTGATTATTTCATGACGTAATTTGTGCCCCCTCCTCTGTCTATTCTTAGCCTCAGGATAGGCAGTTACTAATCGTACGTAACGGAAGGTGCTGATTTGTTATATTATTTCTACCAATCATTATAAGAGGGTGGTGTTCTAGAAGTAAGAATTTGGTTGGAAAAAGTTGGCAAAACAAAAATGACAAACAATCAACTAATTGCCAAAGAATAGGAGCACAGACAGAATTGGATTGGTTGGAAATGTTGGAAGGTTTGTCCGGTTTGTGACGTATATTACTAGTGTTAATTTAGCAACTTTTGCAGAGTACATGTATAAAATACAAATCAATCAGGGTATTAGTAAGTGTTATTTGGTTTTTCACACCCGGGT
>JAVQJS010066547.1:0-10646 GCA_036024795.1 Galaxias rostratus | reverse complement strand
TGGTAAACATCCATCCATCCATCCATCCATCCATCCATCCATCCATCCATCCATCCATCCATCCATCCATCCATCCATCCATCCATCCATCCATGTACATACATTTTACTGCTACTTTTGCACTTCTGGTTAGATGCTAACAGCATTTCGTTGTCTCAGTACGTGTACTCTGTACAATGACAATAACATTGAATCTAATCATCTAATCTAATCTAATCCATCCATCCATCCATCCATCCATCCATCCATCCATCCATCCATCCATTTTCAGAACCGCACCACGGACAATTCTGATGATAGTATCCTGTGGAATTCTTGCATATCCTCACCTGATATTGTCTCCTGTACCAGGGCCAGCCTGTTACCTGCCAGCCACGCTCTGCCCCCCCCCCCACACCCTCCGCTCTGCTATTCCCTTTTACTACGTGCTTGGTTCCCTCGGACCCGCTTCCTGGATATCCCGCTTCCTGACCAATTTGCCAGTATTCATTCCAGTGGTAACTGGACTCGTGTGCAAATTAAACTGCTTATTTTTAAACCCGAACTTTCCGGTCTCCTTTCTCCGTGTTTGCATTTGGGGTTCATTTCTGTTGCTATGCTGTGGACCTAACAATCACAGCATCCCAACAACATTTTATCAGCACAATCTATTTCTGTACTGTATTCATTTTTTTTATTTAGAGATGCGAGTACTTGAAAATGAAATAAAATGAAGGACAAAAAGGTGATTTCAATTCACATTGAGCAAGCAAGTCAGCAGGTCAATGGGGAAACAAAACGGTCAAATCCTGCATTACAGTGTAAGGTGGCTGCTGGAGCAAAGGTACGAGGTCTGCAGACTGGCTGCTGTTTCTTAGTTCAGCAGCGCACAGATCACAGTGGCAATTACCCACAATATGGAGGCATATGCTCTGTTCACCGTGACAGCACTAGGCCTTCCATGCTACTACAACAGAAATCTCAGCACAAGGTACTGCAGTCCCCACCAACCCGCGCACCCACCCCCCCCCCTCAGAGCACTCACTCAAACGACATCAAACAGGGATCTGTGCCCACAGCCCATGCCTCTCTGAGGTTGGAGGGATTGGAACGTGAGGCAGACACACGGTGGGAGCTGCGGTTCGATTAGCCCAGCGCCATTGTCATCTAAAAGGACAAAGCAAGGTGGAGAGTGGCGACGATGGCTTTGATAAAGAAATGCACTGTGCCCCCATGCGAATCATTTACACAACACTGTGTTTGCTTTTCCTAAGGGGATGCACCCCCCCTCTTGTGTTTATGAATAATTCTGGACACAGCACAAAGCCGACACTGAAAGAACAAACCAGCAAAAATAAGCAGTAAAAAAAAAAAAATAACAATACCTTCCAAAACAAGTTTTATACATAGAGCCGTCTGACCTTGGCAGTTAGTCAGCCCCCGCCCCTACTTCCTGCTTTCTCTTTACTGACTGCTCTTTGCTTTCGGTTTGGTTGCTCTGACTACTGTGTGACCTCTGACCCCCAGGTCACAGCGTAGACCTTTAGCTGGCTGTGGAGATGATCCCAGTGGAGGCAGTACCCTGCAGGTGAACCACAGTCCAACCTAAAGCCCTAATGGGGCAGGAAACAGAGCGGTTCCCCCAGTCTCTTTTTAGTGGAAGTTATCTCTATCCCTCCCCAGCTCTTGCAGAGTGATTGCACCAAGCACTGCGGTGGAATATACAAGTCGTGTCTGCTATTTATTTCATTGCTGCTAGTCTAACCTTTAGAATGGAATAGAGTCTGCAGGAGGGCACTGGAAACATATCATGCTGGGATAGACATTTCACCTTGTGGGCTTGCTGTTGCTACTGTGTATGTGTGTGTGAGTGTTTTTCTTTTTGTGTGTGTCTCTCTGTTTGTGTGAGGCCACATTGTGTTCTCAAAGAGGGAGAGATGAGTGCAAAAAGAAGGGAATGGGGATAAAAAGACATTGTTCCCAGGGTGGGAAGAGGTAGTCCTCAGCACCACTTTTTTTTGCTGGAGTCACACGCCCAGATGTGGTGGAGGGCAGAAAAATCTACTACGTAAATATGCAGTCATACAGACAATATAAGGACATTTACAGAAGGTACCAAGATGTTTGAAGAATTTTCAACAATAATTTTCGAAGGTTAGCCGTCACAATTTTTGGCAAATTAAATATTATTTATAACTCATAGAAAAAATATGACACATCCACAATATTGTATATGATCAATGATTTATGTCATAGATCAGGTCCAAAATTCCATCAGGGTCAGAGGATTATTAGGGACTGTCCTTTCTCTGGAGCTTGTCAAAGGTTTTCAAATGGAAGTGAAGGCTGAAGGTATATTGATGAACAGTTGCAGTGGTTTCCCATCATACAGTATACATGTTCAATACCCCCTGCATGTTAGGCATGAAAAACACACTTTCCAAAAGCAAAATTGTACTCTCTCATTTTATCACAACTTTCCTTATTTGTCTCAAAACTTTGGACAAAAAGCTAATCAACGTCCATCAATGTCACTTGTCTTTCGCACGTGTCCTTATCCTCCCTGTCCATCTCTCCTTTTCCACAGAGGGCGACTCCACATTCAATCTCCCCTCCGTGGCCACTCTGTCATTAAAGGCGGTGGCATTTGTCATCTCACAGTTGGCAGACACGCCATCCCCCTTATTGAATGGCAGCAGACGGGCGAGGCACTGGAGGCCCGACAGAGCTCGACAGGACGGGGCATCACAGACAGTGTGAGGAGCCGTGGAACTCTTCCCCTCTCTCTGCAGGTATCACCCAGCGCCTCTCTGATGATTAAACTCATCTGACCGGCGACAGCTTGAACCCAAAGAGCCGGGGAGCGCGAGAAAGAGAGACAGAGCGAGAGGACGTTCGACGTTCAAACAAAGACGGAGCCGCAACGCAAAAAAAAAAAAGCAGACGAAAAGTGACACGTCTAGGAAATGAATCGGTGGTGAACCGAGGGGAAGTTGTGCTTCACCGGCCTGTCCCTTTTAGACCTTAGCCGTCATCGTCAAGGGCAGGTACACAATTTGTTCTGCTATTGTGTGTCCGCCTTTCTTTTTTTCCAAACCATTGCCCTCCCTGCCCCACTCGGTGCATTTGTGAAGCAGTCCATTTGGTGGAAACAACTGCCTTTAGCGCCTGGCTCAAGCCACCTGATTGAGCTAATGCATTCAGACAACACGGTGATCAGCTGAATCACAATCGGTAAACAACTGCAAAGCTTGTTAGTGTTTGTGCAGAGAGAGGGAGAAGGTAGTGGCAAAGGAGCCAGTGAGAAAGTGGGACAACATACTACATTTAAGTCTGTAAATAGGATTTATTCTTTGAATAGGCTCTCCTCCAAATGATTACCCTTGACTACACTGTCAGTCAATTAGACATTTGAAGCAGAGTTATTTTTATATTTGCTGTTCACCGTTGGCTGAATATACTGCATCCAGGTACACTTATTGTGAGTCACTGATTATTTTCTAGGCACCGTAAATCTCTGCTAATTAAGACTGATGAATTAATTAACGCTCTTGTAAACAATTGGTTTGTTTGAGCAAAGGTTCTGCAGAATTGAAAGACCTTGTGTCAACCTCATTTAGGTCGTAACTACCAGGTCTGAGGCACACACAGAATGTAAATGATATCACATCCACAATACTTATGTGGCAATAACTTAATCAGCAGCTCTCTGTCAAATTGACCATACCTGTCCAACTTAAGACAATAACCATCAATAAATATGAGTCTGTGTGACAGTGTAACATAGAGCTTGTGTGTGTGTGTGTGTGTGTGTGTGTGTGCTTGTGTGTTTGTGTGTGTGTGTGTGTGTGTGTGTGTGTGTGTGTGTGTGTGTGTGTGTGTGTGTGTCTGTGTTAAGGGACCCGAAACTTGTTTTGCATACCTACAGGGGAGGATAGAGGCCAGAGGAGCACTCCACTTCAGGGAACCTATTTAGAGAGACAGGAGCTCTGGCTATCTCTCTTTCACACACACACCAACACACAAACACCATGTATGTACATATCCCTACCACAATCTTTGTCATGTAACATGTGAACGTGGCTAATAAATAGCCCTGAGAATCTCTGCAGCAATAGACTTGAGAAAAAAAGAGAGTTGAATATTTCTGGAACACACATTTTTGGTACTTCTGGTGAGAAGCAATCCACGGGTCATAAAGAGGTGGGATGTTAATCAATAATGCCACATGTAGGTGACTGGATAGGAATCAGAAACCAGCCGCTTTCAAAAAATAAGGGAAGGTTGTGTTGTGTGCCCCCTAAAATGTCGGCTCTAAACAGATATCGATTCCTGGAGCCTGGTGGAGCAAGCACAGAGTGGAGCGGGGCTGGGGGTGCTTGGTGACTATTCTGGTGGTGCCGTGCTAAAGCAGAACGAGGAAAGGCACCTGAGATCGATCAGGCAACGGACGAGCACCGTGACATGGCATGGCTAGCTGAGGCTCCAGACTGGCTCACCAACCCTTCACCTCGTTGAATACCACACCACTCACTAATGAAACACCCCACTCTAACAAGCTCATTAAAATGGCCTGGAATCTCACGCTCACTGCAACTGCCGCTAACCGTGTTAGGTGAGCCTGAATGTGTGTGATGTCCGGTGAAAAAAAGAGAGGATTTATCATTTTCATTTTTTAGCAGAACAATGTAGTTATAGTCCTCGAACCGTTTTCAAATACCTTTCGGGGTTTGGGATTTTGCCTGATGAGTAAACCAATTGAAAAATAGGAGTGTATTTCCTTAACTGGTTTAGCATGGACATAAAAAGTTTATAACTATTGGAAAATTAGGAGACGACTGTCTTGTAATAATGGTCATGTAGCCAACTAAAGTTTGAACAGTGGGAGGGATTTTTGTTTATTTAAATTATATTATGGCTCTAATAAATGTTTCATTGGGGGTTAAAGCTCTGATGTGTAATGCATATTGATCAAATAAAAATAAATGTAAACATCAATTTAAATAATTTTTGTCTTTAACTTAATCTGTTAAATAGTAGATAATTCCGTCATGTAACCTGATTGCAAGCATAAATATGCGATGAGTAATTATCCGTTCTGACTGCAATGCAGCATGTTAATAAACATATTTAGCACGCCACTTCAAACATCACTCCATTTGATTTGTCTGAATTAACGGCATTTTGTGAACTTCCAACTATTTAAATGTTTACCTAACAAATTAGTACCTTTTACTAATTGGGATTTACTGCATTGCTCAACAACAGGGCAGACCTCTGGGATTGCCACAGTCTGTGCCTTTTATTTGACCATTTCCGTAATTCACTTTATTCCAGCTTAGAACGATTATAACTATGCACAAGCATGCATGCAACACAAGGTAGTTCTTTGCAATCACAAAGGCATTTTCCCCTTGACTTTACCTTTCCTTTCATCAAGACACATTTTACATTTTACAACCAGAATTTAAAAAGTTAAACATGTAATGTTAGCAGAATGAATTGCATTATGGAGTAAGATGGCATCACATCTTAAGTCTCCACATTTTTAATGTAGGTTGTGTTGACACAGATTGGTATCTGCTATCACTTGTCTCTTATCAAATTGACAAAATGGAATTTCAACAGTGGATATATAGGTAATTGTGCCAGAGCCAATCTGTCATAGTCTGGAGATGCCTTATCTGTCATCAGTAGGCACTTTTATTCATTTTTAACTGCTCTCACCTATGCTCAGATTTACGGCCATTTTGTCCTTGAAAATAGCCTCCCACATAACCCCTGGCAGCATGTTGAAGCAGTGTGTTTGATTTTCCTCGTTGACCCTGTCAAAGACCTGGGTGTCCCTCATGATGTTCAAGTGTAGATGGCCTGATTTTCAATATCTTTATTCCAAGGCTATAAGACACACATGGTAAATTGACTCCATTTAGAATGTGTCACTATCAAATGAAGTATCTTTCAGAGTTGGCTGTTCAATTAAAAAAGCCTGAATATGATGAAAACTTTACCTCACCACTAAAGCTAAGCTGAAAAGGGACTTTCTTAGGTTCTCTTTTCACATTCCAGCCTGCTACTCTTTGAACCTCTGGTGTGTCGTGACATCACAAGACTGCTGCAACATTTGGACCAATGAGCTCAATAAATGTCAAGCATAAGAAACTTTGGACTCTTGGGATTTTAAATAGGTCACATATAGTTCAACTTTAAGGGTATCTGTCTCTCTGGCATAGGCCCACAAAATAAATACATTTATCATATAGACTATATGTAGGTTTAGTTTGGATGGCAACGCTAATAAAAATCGAATTACAATACTAAAACATGACAAATTACAGTACATTACACTTTTGCATCTGATTGGATGGCATTTGGCTTGGACAACACACCATTTTGATTGGCACCCAAAAGTGCTCAACAATACATTGATTAAAGGCCTATAAAGGCCTATTTTGCTTTGTTTTAAGGGGCATTATAATCTTTTATATCCTTTCCCCCCAGAATTGACTTTTCCTTGGAAAGGAATGTGCTGTGAGGAAGATAAGGAGTTTAGAGATGATGAATACAACAATGATGCTCAATTTCATGCTAAAGTGGGGACACAAAGCCAGACTACTAATTTAACTGCTGATAGTGTGCCACAGCACCAGACAAATAACATCCAAGATTAATAGCCTGTCAGTGAAAGTGGAAGCCAATAACATGGATCACTGAAATCAAAAGTTAGCGGTGTATGTTGCACTGGAGGATAAATATGTTTGAGCGAGCAGACCAAATGTTTGGAGTGCTCCATACATCGGTGTTAGCGCCTTAAGGTTTTCAAAATTCATTAGAAAAAGTCATCAGTAATTGATTGCCAGGTTCATATTTAAAAAACATAGACAAATCTAGCTGGAGCAAAACGTAAACATCTCCGCTTTGGTATCAATAAGAAATTGTTCTCGCATTCACTTCTCACATTTTTTATCACTTTTAGTTGATTTAGTTGAGTCTAAATTCTGAAGTCTAGTGTCTCTACCTACGACTTTACTTTTGCATGTAAATAGCAAAAGGTAAAATCTTAATACCTAACCCTTTTTAACAAACTACTATCAACCAATTATGTGTACACAAATAGCTAACCCATTGGCACCATAAATCAGATCATTCATGGCTGGCACGGTCATATGAGGTTTAATGTGTGATAATGTGCACCATTACATGTAGAGGAGTTATGGCTGCCAAGCCCTGTTCGAGTGCTCGGGGTCATCTCTCTCTCAAGGCTACAGCAGCCCCATGGAGCTTGAATTATGGCATGGAGATACTTGATACATGAGAAATGACAAAGCTTAAGCTTAAACCTAGTGATGTCAAGATCTACACAGCCGTTTCCAAGGCCTTTTCCAACCAGTGGTTGCTCCAAAAATATATACAATTATACATATATATATATATATATATATATATGTCAATATATATATATATATATATATATATAATAATGGTTAAAGCTCCTGCAACGGACTGGCGATCTGTCCAGGGTGAACCCTGCCTCTCACCCGCAGTCCGTTGGGATAGGCTCCAGCCCCCCGTGACCCTGCATAGGATAAGCAGTTCTGATCATGGATGGATGGATGGATAGTTAAAGCTGCAAACAGCTGTGCTCGACCATGTGATCAACGTGGAATGTCAAAACTGTATTGCTGATATGGCCAGATACACCTCAGGAGGTAGTGTAAGAGTGCAACTATTGGACAACATTTGAGTGACGTGCTATTCAATTAGTAACATGGCAGATGAACTCTGTTAAACATAAACAAACATTACAAAGGAATCTTTCGTGATTCTAGTAACATTTTCAGTCTTAAGTTCAAATTATATTTAAAAAAATGAAAAAGTAGCTGTCTGCATTATCCAGATACTATCTCTCCTTTTCTTTGTACTGTTTTGTTGCATTGTTCATGAGGTAATGAGACATTATGCTGATGGGCATGCTGGCTGTGTTTTATTTGCAGGGTCAGCTTTCAGATCCACAAACCAAATGAGAAGATCTATCAGCGCGGATGCGAGAGGAGTAAAAGACAGAAGCCCTTCAGCAGCATGCCAACACCAAGCCTCCTCCTCGGCTTTGAGGAGCCCACAATCAATACGCGGGCCGACATCAAACCCATCTTAGCCCAGGCTTAACCCCCAAATCTGCATCAGGACACGCCCGGTCATGCTCATACGCTTCACTGTTTACAACGTCCTCTGTTCAGATAGGAGCATTGATGGTGAGGAAAATAAGCACACCAGCAACAAACAGATTTCACAAAGCGAACACAAACCCTCTGAAATCCATGGGGACAAGCGCTAAACATCATTATATGGTGTGTGAACATCACCGTTTGGTGAGCTTTCATCTACAACGGTATTTAGACATGGCGGTGGACACAGGCTCTTTCATGCAATGTGCTGACATTGTATGATACCGTATGCGAATGGCATACACTGGGTTGCCTATGCGGCTATGTGAGAGAGCAGCTCCCCACTGTAGAAGCAAGATAAATGTGCCCCCCACTCCAGCCCGTTCCATTCCCCGTTATTGCCTTGTTACACACACAGAAATAGGGGTCCGCTAAATGGCTGTTCGGAATGCTGAAGGTGGCAAATCTGCTCCCAGCAATCCCCTCTGCCGTGTGGGACACTTGACTGGTCCAAGAAGAAATACAGGTCTTGTGATAATTTCATGCCAGGGGACCAAAGTATCCAGTGGAGCAGCCTAGAGGATAAATGAAAGGTGCAGGCAGGCAGGAAGAGAGAGTCCTGGAGTAAGGCCTACTGCGGGCATGGAGGCCTAATGATGAAGGATGCACTGAAAGCGGCCTCACTATGGCTGAACGCTTGGCGGTACAAAAGAGCTTGTTAACAATGAGCCAGGGAACAATAGAGGAGCCGGCTCCGAGGAGCCCGGGAAAACTCTGCTCCCGAAAGAGACTTATTAGACAGGGATTATAATGAATGACCTACCGGAGTGTTCACATTAATTCTACCGATCGGAGGCGGCGTCTTCGGGGGTGCTGTGGCGGCGGCCCCGCTGGCACGTCAACGGGATCTGCTGACTTCACCTCGGCGCCGCTTGGCAGTGATGCACGCTTCTGTCCTACACCGAAAATTGTGCTGCGCTCTCCTTTGTTTCCATGTTGCATCCCGTCCTCTGTGCACCCGGACACATCCCGTTTGCGTCAGTACATTCTTATGTGGGCTACTACTGAAGGTGACGATGATGATGATGATGATGGTGGTCTAAGAGATGATTATGAAAAATGACTGTGGCAACACTGTTTATCATGGGGATGGTGATAGGGACAATGCTAAATTACAATTTTGAATTATTAAGATCACCAAGGCATGAGCCATACAAGAAAAACATTGTTGTTGTCGCCACATGTTAACTACTAAGACAAGTTGTCGTGAGCAGAGGTAGCCCTTCTTTGTGTGTTGTGGTTTCAGTCTGTCAGAGCTCCTGTCTGCTTTTGAGTGCCTTATTCACAATGAGTATGAGTGTGTGTGCGCGCGCGTGTGTGTGTGTGTGTGTGTGTGTGTGTGTGTGTGTGTGTGTGTGTGTGTGCTCGAGTGTGAGACCAAAACGTGTGCGAGTGTGTCTAAGCATTGTCTCTGGAGGGAGCGCCCGGCGCTGGGGAGATCCTCGCTTGAATAAACGCTGCTGTCTCTTCTCATTAGATTGCTGCTGTAAACAGAATAAAACAGCAGATCAGCGGGACTGGGAGAAGCCAGCCTCTACTCCCTGGCTTTCTTGTGAACCTACCACAACGCGCGTGTGTGTACAGGGGTCGGTATGAGATTTAAAGCACATAGCAGCACAGTCTCCTCCAGAATCCAGACAGCTGAGAGGAACAGAGCTACCGTGTGGACAGACCTTCATTCGGCGCAGTGCTCAGACCAGAGCCAACGGACAAACAGTCATTCCCCAAAACAAGGTATGACACGCACATCTCTAAATCTTTAAGAACCTTTCCTGAAGAAAAACAATCAGCAATTGCCTCGCTTTTCAACCAAGCAGATCCCAGGGCACGCCACACTCTGGAACGGAAGGCTCTCTCGCTCCCACTTACTGATCTTGATGTCTCGATAGGAGATTATGGCAGCCGTGCATTAGCGCACGGAGGGAATGGAGACTCGGAGCGAGGCTTCTGACGAGCGCACCACCCTGATACCGGTAATTAGAGCTCGCGTGTCGTCTGCTGATTACAGATCCAGTGTGAAAGGCCTGGCACGGCGGCCAGACAAGAGCCCTTGGTACAAAAGCAATCCAATCCCACCTAATTAATTATTCTGCAGAGGCCCTCGCAAAAAAAACAACTAGGCAGTAGGGCCTCATGCGGTCTCCACAAATCACCGCCCCATGGATGCTTCTGAGTGTCGTCTCCGTTTGGGCAATGAAGAGGAGGAAGAGGAGCATGGCTAATGAGATAATCAGAGAAATCACAACCTCACAGCCATGAGGTGGCTGGCATACAGGGCCGTTCTTTCTTTGGTGCCGTGACCCTCTGGAACTTAATCAAGCAGTCACTTACCCTCCGGATTTCTTCTCCACACACACACACACACACACACACACACACACACACACACACACACACACACACACACACACACACACACACACACACACACACACACACACA
>JAVQJS010066525.1:0-28430 GCA_036024795.1 Galaxias rostratus | reverse complement strand
ATGCCAGGGAGCAGTAGGGAACAGCACACACACACACACACACACACACACACACACACACACACACACACACACACACACACACACACACACACACACACACTCCTCAAATGAAGAGCTTTAGGTGTACTCGAGCCCCCGAGCTACAGCAGTTCTAGTAGCACAGCTTGTATCGGGGGAAAACGTTTCTTTGGTAAAAAAAAAAGAAGAAGAAAAAAGCGGGCATATGTGTGACCTAACTCTTTAACACGCTCGGCTCAAGCAGAAGATAAGACAGCGACTCTGAGAGATAGCTGACGCACAAGTCTCAAACAAGGCAGACTCACTCAGTTCCCGTTTGGACCAGATCATGCCAGGACAGGCACTGACTGGCTTCAACCATTAAAAGAGATGCTGCTTTCCGGAAGTACACAGACTCATCCTTCCCTGCTGTTTTCTCTCATCCCCCTCAAACCTAGTAGTTTTATTGTGATCAAACTAAGGCCCGCTTTTAAGACCCAGAGCATCCCAGTGGAGATGGTGAGGGAGGATGGGTTGGGGGGGGGGGGGGGGAGTTGTTCGAAGCAATCCCTTTGAAGGGTGACTCGGGGTGGCAGAGGACAGGGACGTGGTGAGCCGGACCCTGCAGCGCGTCGGGCTTTCCAGACCTCACGTCAAAAGCCTCACAGCAAGAACAGCCGGGGGTGGATGGAACCTAAACGGGGCACAGTCAAAGGTTCCCAGAACCACCCGTGGTGTGCAGATACACTGAGGCATGCTCACTTACTCAAGAAGACACAAAGACAGACACACACGCGCACACACACACACACACACACGCACCAACACACGCTATTTTTTAAAGACACACACACCCCTTGTAGTGCAGTACACTTCCATATCTGTTTGTTTTCTTTTGCCTTCACGCATAAAAGCGGGCTTAGATAAAGGGCATCCTGGTGTGGTTGGTTGCAGGCATTGAATCTCCGCTGTGATGGATTCTCCAGCCACTCGCTCCTTGGCTACGGAGCGTTCCGTTCTGTTGATTGCAGCCGTAAGGTAGGCGAGGCTGCTAATTACTGGCAACGCCACACAGGACGAGAGAAAGGGCTGGAGGGAGAATGCAAGCAGGTGTCACCGGAGTCCTAAGGTGCGCACAGTCTGCTGCAAAATAACAGGAAGTACACCACGTGGAAGATGTGAAGTCCGCACTAAATCACACCGCGAGCCAGCCGTAAATCGCCCAGTTTTGACACGGGCCTTAACAATCCTACAGGGCCGTGATTTCAAAGCCTCCCGTCACCATGGCGACGATGGCAGCCAAGAGGCGTGAGGTTTGTGTGTGTGTGTGTGTGTTTGTAGGAAGGGGGTGGGGGGTCCGATGTGGTCGGACTGTAGATCAACACAGATATCAGCCGGTCATCTCCACACTTCCCATCTAACACCCCCCTTCGGAATCTCCAAAGGCTGGCTTCCTGACATCACAAAGCAGGCAAAACCGTCACACGCATTACACACGCGCGCCTGGAATAATATTCACCACGGGCAGCGTTTTAAATGGGCTGTGTGAGTGAGGAACATGAAAGTGAGCCTCTTCGCAACCCCTCTCACTGAGCTCATTAGGACGGCGGCTAATTGGCGCCGGGGTCCAGGACGGTGATTAAATAGCAATGGGCCGGCTTATTTTGATGCTGCACCACACGCAAAGGCTGATCTCACTTCCACTCGGGGGGGCGGAGGAGAACATTTAAAACCAAGGCTTCAGTCAAACAACGGGCGCTTTCCTTAAAAGGGGAGAATGTCGCTCATCCGCCCCAGACTCCAGTTTCCAAAGAGCAGACAGTGAGCTTAATTAACAATGAATAATTACAAACATGTGCTTCTGAAACAGTAGAAATCGTCGTCACATCTTTGTCACACCTAAATGACGCAATATTCAACAGAAACATTTACTTTGACAGCATAAATTAAACTGTACGTGTGGACGAATAATGTTAGATTGATAATTAAAGAGTAGCTAGAAATAGATACTATGAAAAAAAAAAATGATTGTGTGGTGATGTAATGCAATGATTTAAAGTTTAACCGGCCTTATGAGTGTCAATTCTGTGTAGACCTGCTGCTAATACATAGGTGTCGAAAAGACACAAGAATTTCATTGCAAACTTTTGCCTCTGTAAACGTTATGCATATGACAATAAAAAACCTTGAACCTTGAACCTTAATATATACCAGTGAGTCCAGCAGTGCATTTGTTTTAATGTACTGCTGTCTTCCACCAAGACAAGAGAGATGTATCTTCTGCCTCTATCTGATCTGAAAGTAACACTCGATAAGCTTCTAGCAAAGCTAAGAGCCGGAGAGAGAAAAAACTTCCAACTTCATATCGTCAATCTTCAAACCCTTTAATATTGAGGTGTTGAAATTCCCCTCCACATGTTGCGTAGATCAAGGCCAAAAACAATATAGGGGTGCCTTAAGCATTTCCCTGTCGGGACGGAGCACGTGGGTTACTATCACAGCGCCAACGTTACCCCCTGCCGGGAATAAAGAAAACTTCTCCATTTACACCCCGTTTGCAGCTCACGTCGCTCCACTCAGTGTGCTATGACTGTGTGAGTAAAGGAGCTCCATCTGCAGGGACTTCGCCAGGAAACAACCTGTTAGAGTTCCAGACGACGCTGCCGCTGTTCCCAAGATGCGCCATGACCACCGTCGTCTAAGATCATGTAACTTACAAAACATGTGGTAATTTATGCTGTGTCTATATGAAGTCTGTGCATATTATAGTTCCACTGTACATCTTGCATTGGGTATGTAGGGGCCTCCTCTAGTCCCCTCTATAACTCTATTTCTACAACTTGCAGATGATGGCCTGGGGTCTTCTCCTATCCAGTCTACCAATTGCGTTTCTACAACTCGCAAGTTAAGACAAGGTCCTATCTTAAGTCCAGTCTAAATGTTGGATTTCTACACCTGTCACCAGGGTAGTAGTATGTTTTCTACTGTCCAGTCTAGCTATTGTATATCTACACCTGGAACCAGGCTTGCGGGGGGGCTTCTCCTGTTGCCCCCCTGTGGTGGGGCCCCGCAGCGGGAATGTGGAAGCGCCAATCCTTCAGAGTGAAGCCAATGCCACCTGCCAGTCAAAACCCCTCTGGTGTTGCTTTGAGGAAGGCTCCCTGGAGTCTGCTTAAATTCCAAGATTTCAAGGTGTCTAACAAGCATAGAGACAGACACACACACACACACACCAACACACACACACAAAAACACACATGCATACACACAACACACACACACTCACAACCAAACGACAGACATATTTATGAAAACAGACAGACACACCGACAAGTATAGACTTGCATAAAGATAAGCGTACCAATGGACAGATACAAAAAAGCAGGCATGTATATATGCGTTTACATTACACATGCCCGCACGCACACGCACACCCGCACACACACACACACACACACACACACACACACACACACACACACACACACACACACACAATGTAGAGTCAGCTTCAGGCAGTTTATCTCCCCCGGCACTGGGGTTTTAAATGAAATCCACATCGAGTCCTTAGAGCAGCATGTGTAAGAGCGGGCTAGGGTCAAGGGTCAAGGCCTAAGGGTGGGACGGATCGACCAGCGATATAGTTGATGCGCCCAGAGCTTAATGGGCTGGAGGTCCAAGTACAAAACAACCGATTAGTGTGAATATATCCAGGGAGCAAAAATCAGATACCTGTGCATTTAGATAGCAGCACCAATCTGTGTATTTGGCTTATTTTATGGTTCTTAACAGTTCATGTCAAGTAGTTCACATGAAAAACTGAGTTTTCAGTTCCGAAAAGAAAATCCCCCTCCAAAATAAAAGTTAAATTTCAGTTCTACAATGTGCTCTGTGAAACTAAACATAAGCCTGAAAGAAATATCTTGAGGGTTTCTATTTTGCTCACAAGTCTGAAAATAGGTGGTTCGTAGTATTAGCCTGTCTTCCTTTTGTTTGGGTTACAACCAGCTGAATTTATGGTACCGGCGAGTTATTTGGTCTAGAGTGAATCCGAGTGTGGTTAAGTGGTGTGTGTTCTGTTACTGCATGCAACCAGAATGTGTCTTGTCTTTGTGCATGTCTGTTCATGTGAGGTTTGAGAGTGTGCTTGTGTGTGTGTGTGAGCAAGTATAGCATGAGTGCGATGGCAACAACACTCTTGCTGTGCTCTGGACAAGGCAACAGCCAGGAGGCCGATCCATCAGTCAGTGACCTCACTGGGATTACCATCAGTATTCCCAAATAAGGTACTGTAAGCATGAGGCCTGTTCCCATTTGACGTACAACACTGTTCCATGGAGAGAAAATGAGTGGGAGACAAAAAGAGATGAAGTCAGTGAGAAGGAGAGCAATGAAAGAAAGAGAATAGACAGTGGAAGCAAGAGAAAGGTAAAAAAAAGAGAGGGGCAAACATGGCAAGAGAGTGAGTAAGAGACAGAGAGAGCGAGATAGAGAGAGAGAGAGGGCGAGAGAGAGAGAGAGAGAGAGAGAGAGAGAGAGAGAGAGAGAGAGAAATAAACCTGGAAAGAGGGAGACAGAGAGGTAGAAGAGTAATTGGAGAGGTCAGACTGCCTGCTGCACATCTCCCAGGATTCTCGGAATGGTGGAAAGTTGTCCAGCAGGCACCCGTGATCTCTGCCTTTTATCTCACTCTGGTTGGACTAATGTTTGGCAGTGGGGGTGGACGTGTGGGGGAGGGTGGAAGGGTTCATTAAACCATTAGGAGGAAGTGGTTTGAGGAAATAAAAGGCACAGGGAGTGACAGGGGGTGAAGGCGGTGGGGCGGGGGCTGGCTTTTAAGAAGCCATTTTATAAACAGGGAGGACTGGGCAATAACACTAAGTGTGTGTGTGTGTGTGCGGCTGTGTTCTTTGAGGGCATGTATAAGAGAAAGGAGAGGGATGGAGGAGAAACAGGCAGTTTTATAATGGCAGATGGATGCTGCTATGATGGAGACTGACGCAAAACGAAAATAGTCACGGACTCTGACCGGTAAAAGAGCAGAAAAAAAAATCAACCACATTACGCCTTAATGTGAAAAAATAACTAAAACAGCGAGAGGGGAAAAAAGACGTGTCGGTTTAGATTTTCCATTTGGCTGTGAGAACACAAACGACGTCCATCGATGTGAATGTCTTCCCCTCGCAGACCTGGTGTCTCCCATTCTCCCCACGGAACATAAATCAAAGGGAAGTACCATTCTGACTTTGAGGTTGGAATGTCCCTCACAAGGTTGGTTTTTATGTACAGATGGGCCAATGATTAACAGGGGCCAGCGAAGAGAAAGATCTGGACTATGGATCTCTGTGGGAGGCCTGTGGGAAACACTACCAGTGTTTGAACGCGCGCGCGTGGGCTTTCGCAAAGACGAGTCACCACAGACGCGCTACTGGAACTTTCATGTGCATGTGCCTGGGTCTGTAATCAAAGTATGGCTTGTAGCAACAAGGCTGCCCCCTCTGCTCTGCACGGCTACTGCTTCAAAAAGAAAGAAAGAAAAATAAAGAAGACCTATAACTACGAGATGTCTTAAAGCAAGACAATGCCACAGGGCACCGGAGAGCAGTTATGTTCTCTATTCAGTCCAACGGCCATGAAGGAGTCTAGACTGATCTGATGGATGAAGATGTTTACACCGCAAACAATCTTTTTCATTTACCAGGGATGGGGGGCGGAAAGGGTCCGGCTCATTTGAAAATCAATGCTACAACAGGCCGGCTTCTGACGCATGTGAATTATCTGGACGTATAGCCGTGACCCTGTGGATGTATGTAGGGCTGTAATATGCGTGGGGCTCTATATGCAGTCCCGTGGCTTTGTTTCAGGTGGCAACACTTTGTTGATGCACGTTGCGTGTTTGGTGCACCTTTTCACAGTTGGGTGTTACTTACCTTTGCCGCACCAATTTGTTCCTTTCTGAATTTTTCGAGGGGAGTAATCAACACGTCGTCTGCATTCTGAATCTGTAAATAAATGCGTAAAACAGCATGAGTGTCACTTAATCAAAAAAAAAGAAAGGCAGCAGAGTGAAACGTTAAATCACATTTTTTCCTTGGGCCCTTTTTGCCTGTTTGATGATGGCTTCAACAAAAGAGGCGCCACACCACTGTGATTGCAGAGGGAAAGAGATTGGTGATACTTTAACAAGCGCACACCAATTTCTTTGATAAAAACTTAATCTCATCTTGGCACTCAGATGGGGAGTAATTCACTCCACTCCACGCTCGTCCTCCATGTCATTCTGGCCTATCATTACCAGCCAGTGAAACTCAAAAAGGAAACTTAATACACGTCGGATGGTATTTTAACAGCTTACAATACAATATTTCTCTATCTGTGTAATAGGGGGTCGGACAAGCAAAAAAAAAAGCTATAATCAAGATATAAGAAAAAGGAATCGTTTAGAGTGCATTGTACACAACACAATCAGATTAATGAATATCTTTGTGTGTGTCGACAGTGAACAATGGCTTTCAGAAAAGCCCTTTGGTGAGCAAACCAGTCCAGATATTAGAAACAGTATACTCTCGCCTTATTCCCACTGTAACGGTAGAAGAGGAATGGCCCTCTGGCCGTTTCTTTCGGGAACGTTGTCAAAAGCAGGCTGAAATATAAAACTGCACACCAAAATGGAGCTTTATAGCCATAGATTGTAATATATTCACATGTTGTAGTATTTATCCATATATTACTGCCACACCACCCCCAGCTCCATAGACTGTATATCAGTAGTACAGACAGCCTGCATAAAAGTACAGTCTTTTTTTTTTCTTTGGTAGAGTGTTATCCAGAATGATAGTTGGGGCCAGAAACCGAAAAGAGAGATATATTGGGTCAATTACAGCGGAGGAGCCCCATTGTAGCTGGCGAACGTTTCAGAAACGCACCATTAAGGTTCAAGTCTTGGGATGAGGACTTTCATTCCGTCCGATTACATCATGCCGACCAGAAGGTTGGTTGGGCGGGCGGCTGGCTGTCAGGGAAGACATGGCACTTGGCTTGATTTAGATTGTTATTCTGCACCCTGAGTGTATGTGATAAAATAAAGGCTGCTCTCCGTAATATAGCCCATAATACCGTCCCTAACGTTGGACGTGTCTCCTCCAAATGGACGGTGGAGCCTTACGTCCTAAAAACCCTCTAAAGTCTCGTCCCTCTCTCACCATTTTTCCAATTCAGTTTTTTTTCTTTCTCTTTCTTTTTGAGTCCCTTCTGTCTCTATAGCTGTGTACTCCCTTCTGTTGACAAGTTTTGCTATGACCCATAAATCACGTTGTGTTTTCACGGTCTCAAAATAACCTATAACTGACCGTCCCTTCCTCAACTCACACAATGCTATTTCAAGATAAAACACACTACTTTGCTTGATGATGTACGCGGAAAACTAAAGCAGAACCATCAGTAAACCACATCACATCAATGCCTGACAGCTTATATACAGTGTATATACACACATACATCGTATACATATTTAAATTTTGTGAGGGAATGTATTTATATTCACACACATATGCACTTATAAACACACAACATTTGTTTATGTTTGTTTATGTTGTACTACGATTGTCTACGGCATACTTAAATGAAAACACAACAAACAAACAGGCTAGTTTTGCCTGTAGGTTTAATATCATTCTATTAAAATTAATTACCAAGGGATTTCATCGAACATTTGAATTTGAAAGGGAAGAACGTCCTATCTCGGGCTTCCTGGATTCGTTTCAAAATGGCATTGTGCTGATATGGCCCAGGCAACCACCTTTCACTACAGGATTACATCCATCTGGGGGAGAAGAGTGTAATGCATGGAAGGATGCAATAGCACTGGGCAATTTCATTACCGGTTAGGAAGAGGAGGAGTAATAATAATAATAATAATACATTATATTTATAAAGCGCTTTTCAAAACACTCAAAGACGCTGAAACACTCAAAGACGCTGAAATGTTTCAATATCAAAGTATCCTCCTGTTTTACTCGTTGAGATGATTCCTAATTTAGCAAGAACCACAACAGAGATATCATTTGACTCAAGGTCACAGCCTGTAGAGGAAACAGAACCACAATAGAGAAATTATTTGACTCTTGGTCATAACCAGTAGAGGAAATGGAACCAACATAGAGATATTGTTTGATTCATGGTCACAGCCAGTAGAGGAAAGAGCTAAATTGTCCATATGGTCAGGTGCTTTTGCTCTGTTCCAGGCTTGTCACTTTGTCACTTGTCACAGAGATGTGATGGTTAATGTTGGCTTAGTTAAAGTGTAAAAGAAGCAGAGGACATATACGACACTCACTGGCAACATTTGACCAATAACACTGCTTCAAGGCCTAAATTGGTGTAGCTGAATAGAGATGCTTTTTAGTTAACTTTTAGATTTTGTCGGCTTTTTATGACATTTGTAACGGCTGCCAAAATAATAAACATTTCAAGGTCAAAAGTTACAGCCCTAATTAAATATTACTTTAATTGCACCTGTGTGGTTCTGAAACATTCCAGTACAGCTCAAGAAGAAATATATTTCTTGCCTGAAAGTATAATCACAATTTAACCACAGGTTAAATAAGACCTTGTTCCACAAAAAGGCAAAGTAATTCTTTATCCAACATCTGTTTCAAATCAATGGAAGAATTCCAAAGGTAAACAGACTCTATTCTAGATCACAACACTGAGAGTGGAAAGCTACAGAATTTATAAAAGCCTGCAGCCCTGGATATGAATGGGTCACTGTGCCCATGGCTAGCCTTACCGGCTCAAAAATAAGATAATCTATGGGTTGAAAAGCAAGAACGTTAGGTTGTCTGTCACAATGGTACTGTCTTCTCCAACCCCTTTGTTTTAAACACTCTGTTTGTACAGTATACTCTCATTTAAGAATTGGGAATTCAAGCATGTATATCAATGATTAAACGTTTAACAGGAAAACACTTTACTGAGTGGCCTATGAATCAAGACATTCTATTTCCTATTGCTGAAATATGAAAACCTGCACAGAAAAAAAAACAGTTTGTCACCTTGTTATTTAACAGTTGGAGACAAAGACACTAGTAGGTGAAAAGTAACAGGCATAAGTGCCAGAATAGCTTAACCTCGAAAAACGTTGTGTTACACAGCAGAGGATAATCCATATTGCCTACACCACACAGAAACAAAATAACTTTATATATCTCACAAAGAGTGTCCTGACCTTTAAAACAAAGACTTACACACAACACCAAGTTTCATTTCCCCCTCTCATTCTGCATGTTTGCTAACTGTGTGACAAGGAAGAGGGCACAAGCTGACACAAGTAAACTTTGGCCCTCATTGCAATTTCATCTGACGAAGTGGCAATAACACTTTACTCATATAACTAATGCATTAGAGTATAACATACAATCTCCATGTTTAGAATGATCTGAACAAAAGCACTGGTGACCTTTAAGAACCCACCTTGGTCCACAATTTTAGCGGTAGGATAACCAAACATCGTTGAAATGCATGATGCTGTTTTACTGCCATTTATAAAAAAGGATTTCTAAAGAGCTGCTCTTTGTGTATTTTTGAGTCTGCCTAATTATCGGTAAACCAGTTCTTGAACACCACATTAACTTTACACATGTATCTTGACCTGTTGCATGAAGACCCAGACCGTAAATGCTGGATATTGCAATCTTATTGTGTTAACTACCTTTCATTTCTATTTGCACTGACCTTTATGTGCATTCACTTATTTTCCTAACACACAATATGCGACAGTAATAAAATAGCAACACACCCAAACTTCATTGCTACACGTTTGCACACCTTTTCAATAACACCATGGCTAGCCTTCAGTAAGATAAGCAAAAATGGCCCGATTCATGTTCCCATTTGGAGCAATTATATGAATATGACCTTGGAAATAGTTGATAGTTTGTTACTAGTTATTGTTACTCTTCGATAGACTATTTCCCATAATGAATAGTGAATAGGCCTAGGTTGGTCCAGAACTCATCTGAACTAACTTTGTTCTTATAAGGATGTTTTATATCTTTACTTAAAATTCAATATGCATTAAGTTAATTAAGTGTAAAAAAAAGTTACGTGAAGTTATTTTAGCTCCTCTGGCAGTGAGCGATCCAATTGCTTCTAAGTAGAGTAGCGACAGGAAATACATAATATTAACAAACAGCCCTTCCAGCAGCAGCTCTGTCTAAATTCCCGCCTGCTCTCTACGCACACTCCACCGGGCAACTGTCTCCGCACTGATTATGTGCGCCAGGAGAGAAAACGTTTCCCCATCCCAGGAATTCATGACCTTAGACGATCGTGACACACATACGCAGCAGTGCGATTCTCAGAGATCCAATAAGTGCAGGTGGAAGAGCCATGAGACAGAGGGTGCTAAAACAGAGAAACGACTGGCCTCCTCTCCCGGGGGTTTGGAGCCCTGGTTTAATCTCGCTGAGCCCACAACACAACAGGTATACCATTTGTGAGGGACAAGTTAATCTGCCCTGTTAATCTGTTTCCAAAGCTGGACTGTTGTTGCCAGACCCATCAGTTAGACACTTAATCTATAGGCCTACATGCTATCTTCTTAAACATAAGTGCTTTTTTTTTCTCTCTTCCAATTGTATGTGCTCTTCTTTTCAAATGGCATTGTGTAAGTGGAGAGCAAAGTCTGGCTCACATGTAGTAGTGGGGCAGGCTAACAATGCCACTGTCATTGCAATGTGTATAGACGCACAGGGATGCTAAGGCAGCAAACTAAATTCTTGGACAGAACACTTAGATTGATCGAATCACAGTTGTTTTGGTAGCACATTTCATACACGGGGGCAATTCAATGTGCTCTGCACCAGGAAGGTTTCTTTATTTATTTATTTTGTGCCAGCCTAAGCCTCCTACTACCACCTAGGAACACAGAAACGCAGAACGGAACGCAAGGATTTGGAAATCTGTCAGTTCCAAACCCTCCAGGGAGGGTCATTAACCCAGCCAGCGTTGTGACGGAGAACAGTGGTCTCCTTTCTTTGGCTTTTGCGTCGGTAAATGGGACATTCCTCGATCCAAAGGACAGACCAATAGCACACAGTGTTCCCGCCCAGCCAAGTAAAGGTAGGCTACTATCTTTGTCTCTAGCTAACAATAGGAACATGGGAATTACCGTTCCAGCATTTAAGCACAAGCGTAGGGTTTGGCCTTAAATGAATCTCAGCAAAACCTTTCAGTGATGGTCTCTAATGATTTCAACCTGTTCCGAGGAGTAATAACTAAAAGATAAGCTTGACAAAGCCTACATAATATGGGTGGTGGAGGGACCCTGAATTACCATGGGCAGGGAGGGGGTAGAACAGTGAGTCAACCAAAAAAAGAGAACACCTTTGGAGTAAACTTTTTTTTCTTTTTTTTTTCTGGCTCTTATCAACAACAAAACAGGCATGAGGAACCCATTTCCAGCCACAAAGGAGTCCTCCCAAAGGGATGTGATCATCGCGGCAGAAGCCAAAACATCAGGGCAGTGTCCTTCCAGTCCGAAATGCCATCCAAACCCAGCCGAGCTGAACCACCTCAAACCATGCAGAACTGAGGCCTCTCTCGGCCCTCTCCTCCTCTCTTCTTTAGCTCTCCCACGCCCCCTTCTTTTCCTGCTGAGGGGGCAACATCAGGGGAATTTGCCCGGGCCACTCTTTTAAAAAGAGGCATTTTATAACTGTTCTCCTGAAAATAACACACTTGGCTGGCTGGCAAGGTAATCACGGAGTGTGCACAAACACAAACAGACACACACAAAGATTCCATAGCTGGTATCCAGCCAAGCTAGCAGACAATAAAACCCTTCATGCCTGACAAGACCTGCAGACACAGTCTACCAAAGGGAAGAATCTAGCCTCAGCTAGAGGGTGGAACCTTAAATATATGTTAGCTGAAAACTCTCCAGATCATAGCGGGGGTAGGGGCTTTATTGGAGACACATGAGGGTACCTTTAAGACCCTAAAGCTTTTAGGTGTCTAGTGGGCTTTTATCAGTCGGCGGTTTCTTGCTTAGATTCACTCCAGATGCGAGAGGGGAGAGCGAAACGAGTAGCAGAGATAGAGCGTGGGGTTTCATTACGGCGCGCGCCGTTTAAAAGTTCAAGACAGAGTAACCCGGCATAAACGACTCTCCCTTATCTAACAAGCTCCGCTTTACCGCGTCTGGCTTCTCCGACCACATCTGTCCCCCGTCATCCACCGGCGGCTCCAAACATCACAGTCTGATTCCCCATCTGGTGAGAGCGTGGCGGTGGTTTAAGTATGGACGGCCTCAGTGTCAGTCTCAGTACATTTCATCATCTCTCATGATTTAAAGACCACAGCACTTTCCTCATTAAGAAAAATCACATTTATATTGGTGAACATGTGTTATGATGAGGGTCCCTTAATTGTTTTTCAAACACTCAGTGCTTTTGCATTATGCAAAGAGGAGAATGCAACCTTCCGGTCATTTGCCATCGCCTGCCTATTTCACCTCTAGCAGATGCTTAAGTGACGAGACTAAAAAGAATCAAAACTACTGATTTGTGTTTTTCCGTGGAAAATATTTCAAGAATTTCCTCTAGTAGTTCTGTTTCTGGCCTTTAGCTGCCTTTTTATGACAGCAAGCTCTGAAGTCTCCTAAGCACAGCACTTCATAGCCATCTAAGTCTGTTTTTTTATTTGGCTCAGGCTATTCTTAGACCAATTTGACCCCTAACTTCAAAAAGCATTCTACGCAGGCCTACCCTAGATATTTATTTTTAAAAGAACTGTAATAGCCACTACATATACAGACTAGAAGTCTGAAAGTCTGGTGTAGTGATAATCCCACACACCCTCCACTCCACCATCTTCAGCCCCACCACTGACTTCATACATTTCTGCAGGGATCCGACTCTCGATATCATCCAACCACCTAATTAAGTGGCCGCACCTCGAAAAAGATGTTTTTACTGCCTGTGTCGCAGTGAAAAAAATATTGCATTTAATAGTTGATAGAAGATACAGAATAACAGGCAGAATACACACTTTCATGCAGACAAAACATATATTTTTTTGTTTATGATTTAACGATGAAACATTTCTAATAAATATGTTGTTGGCTCCGGCTCGCCTTATGTCAAGATGGAGCCACTGGGAAAGTTATCCTCAAAGGCTGACTGTGTTGTTTAGTGCCAAGAAAATAAGTTAATCTGGCAGGGTGAGGTCAGACCAATTAGTTTATCGACACTATAAATAAATCCATTACTTATCAGTTGTAAAGCGGTGTAATATCTGTCAAACAGATTGTCGTATTAAACAAGCTATTATTCTCTCCAATGCGCTTTAAATACCCGGGACCTTCTGGCTGATGTAACAGCCGCTCTGTGACACCACAGCTGTAACCTGGCTTCTGAAAAACCTCTTTTATTCTCCTTTCATGTCTTTTATGTATTTAGGGCCCCTGAAATAAAGGCGCCAAGCCATGCTCGGCCTAAGCTGTAACCGGGGGAGAAGAAAGAAACAAGGTTAGGAAATAAAGCCACAAAGAACTCACGGGCATATTCTCTTTTATTGCATTGCTAAATCACAGTCTATTTTTCTTTGGCAAAAAGCAATTACAAAGGCCTTGTTGAATTGGCTAAGGGAATGGAAGGATCCGTACTAAATGAGGGGGACATCCATTTGCTAAAAAAAATAAAATAATAAAGCACACTCATGTAGCATGCATATGCTAATATAGAGCACATATGGTTATTGGTCAGAGGGGGTTGAATCTTACAGCCTTCTGCTCCAATGTCCCCTGATAAGTAAATTAGATTTACTTATAGCTGTTTCCAAAGGGTCCAGTTAATGTCCAAGCAATTACAAGCAATCTAGTATGGAGTCTATGGTAAGTGCCCTGTTCTAAGTCATAGGGCAGATCTTTCCCATCTTTACATCTCCATAGCTGTAGACAGCCTTTTGGAACCTTGTGTCGTCTGCAATCCAACTGGTCAGACATCATTGTAGACTACACAAAGCCACTGAAGTGCAAGAGAAAGTAAGACACAATGTCAAGTAACTCTCATTGGCCATAATCTACCCTGATGGTGCCAGGCGGCCTTTTGACAGCTTCTCTCTATGGCAGAGACCAGTGCCAAGGTCACACTCAATGCCAGCAGGGCAAATATGCTGCCTGGGGGAGAATGGGAATAGGAGAGCAGGAGAAGAGGCCAGTCAGTCCACTGCCAACCAAATACGGTCAGTATGCTCCATGCCCCATGGTTGGACCCGAGAACTGATTTCAGATACACCGCGGATGTGCAGTATGCGTCATCGAGAGAGGGCTGCCAAGTGTTGATCTTTGACCCGACTTTAGAGACACAGCAAAAAACTTATATTTTTTCCCACAAAGTTCACCCTCTTAAAGCTGTTGTTTATCTAGGGATGTGTAGTACTTGTAAATTGCTAATTATATGCCAAGATGAAATTAAGGCATTGCCACCAGGAAACCTATTACATTATTTGACTTGCCTCTGTAAATAAACATAATGTCCCCTGCATTGATTTTTTTGGCAGTACAGGGAAAGCAACATTGTATTAGAGGTTAAACATAAACAACCAGGAACCAGATAAGATACCATGCAAATACAGCATGTTTTTTCTCACCAAGCGTCTTCTCTCCTCTTCAACAGTGCTTAACAGCTGAGAGAACTCTTTGAATGACTGAGCTGCAAAAGAAAACACACAAACAAAGGCAAGGTTGCGCATGGGAATGTTTCATATTATTTATGATCATGATCCACATGAATGCCATTAAGGAAACACAATCATTCACATTCGTCTTTGTAAACAGACAGTGTTTATAATGGTATTTGCAATCAAATGTATTTAACACCAATAAATATACACCTACATTAAACTGCAGTTGCTAGGACAAAGCAAGGAATAATTACTTTGACGTTGTTTCTTTTTTATAAATAACTATAATGTATTTTTAATACCATTTCATTTTTAATACCAACAAAGACATACATATTACTTTAATGTGAATCTTTACTGGCATACTCTATTTTATTAACAGCAAACGCCTGTTCCAGGGCTCTCTCTGGACTGGCGACGCTTTCTTTTTAAACCACCATGTGTACTCAGCATTGCGCTCAGACTGCTGCATCTTATCTGGCCCACTGATAATACTCTGATAATATCCATGCTGACAGCCACGAGGGGAGCACTTGAAACGACAGGCCTGGAATAAAGCACGTACACGTATCTCCCTCTGCGCTTCCATCCCGCCACATCCTGGCACCACTGAAGCCTCGCACGCAACACGGATATGATAGACTCCGGATCCTTCCCTTTACTGCAGCGCCACTGTGTTGGCCTCCAGCAGCCCGGGCCGAACGCTCACCATGGAGGGAGGTCGATTTAGCGGGCTTCACTACAGCCCATCAATTACAGTGTGCTCCGCCACTGGGCCACATTCAGATTCATTAAGGGCAGGGCATATATGAGACGTGCCCGGTCAACGTTGGTCAGTCCATTGCGTTCCCCGTGGTGGTGCTAGGGTAGACGGGGGGGTATGCATCATCCCAGACACTGCGGCCACTACACTGCAGAGCTTCAACAGGCGGAGGAGAACGGGCCCGCGGCCAGGCAAACTGGCGTTCAAGTCGGCTAGGCAAACAGACGGGGACGTTCGCCGGGCGGGGCAGCCGGACGGCCGCACGCTTCCCATTAATGCCACCGGCTCCTTTATCAGCGGCGGTGGTGGCGGCGCAGCGGGGGATAAAGGGCACAGCTGGAGTCGTTGATGAGACAAGATTAGAGTGCGAGGGCAGGAAGAGGAGAGCGGAGAGTGATGCTGCAGCCTGCATATCGTTCACTGGTTAACGGGGGGGGGGGCCTTACAAGCTGTGTACCGCCAGAGAGTTGGCTCGCTGCTCTAAAAATAAAACGGGATGAACGATAATGATTTTAGTTTTTCTCGAGAAAACTGAACATACTCAAGATGGCCGTTTTGATTATGAAAGTATCGCACGCTGTAATGAATTGATTTGTATTTATGCTTTTTGAATTACAATTTTGAGCATGCATACATACGAACTCCTTGAACATGAAATAAGTAACTGGGATTAAATCAGTTTGTTTTGTAGAAAAGCAGAGGAGATAGTAGATACAGAGTCTGCATCACAGTGTGAAGAAAAGCCAACAACCTCTAGAGCGGGAGGCTCCACCAACTTTTTCTGAACAATTAATATTTCTGCAGCCACATCAGTCTTGCTAGGCCATTGATTCTCAGATAACTGGCGTGGATTGTGAATGTCACTGCAGGAAGCCATAGAGAGAAATCAATAGGAGGTCAGCTGAACCTGTCTGGTGGCACAGACACTCCTGAAGCTCCGTGGGGAGGCAAAGGGGGGGAGTTGGAGGCATCAAAGTGAATTGCACCAATGCTGCATCAAGAGAAGGGCTGTTACAAGCACAAGGGTCTAGCCATGTCAGTCAGAAAGCTGTAGTCTCATTGATGACAGATGATTGATTTTGCCAAGCTATTACTTTTTTTTTCTGTTCAAATGGTCATTCTGGCCTTTTTGCTGGGGAGACAGATCAGAGAGACAGAGGATGAATACAGAGTTGTCTGTTGTGTTGAAGACACGCTTTATGATCAACACGTAAAGTACTCTTTTTTTAACATCTATATAACATACAGTTATGAAGCTTCATATTATGAACTGGATTTGGGACATTTGTAAAATCCAGAAGCAAAATAATGTTGTCACACCCACAGTGCTCCTAACTATTCCACCCTATACATTTCTAATGGACCGCTCGAAATGTAACAGTCCTAACAAAAATTACAGTGCTGTCAGTCGGCTTCGATGTGCCAGCACACCAACGAGCCAGTCAGTCAGCCACGACAGCCAGCCTTCCGGCGGGCCAATCCGCCAGTCAGCCAGCCACCCATCTATCCATCCATCCATCCAGCTTGCCAATCAGCAAATGAGTTTCAGACTGTGGGCAGGAACAATTGGATAACAGGTGGACGACTAAATCTCCATCGTCAGACTGAAATGAACAATACCCCCGATCAATAGAGACGGGGATCCAGGAGGAAGGTGGGGACTCACTCCAAATTAAAGCACGATAAATCATAACGAGTCTCGCTTTCTTTCCAAGTGGGGTGGGAGTTCTAGCAAAGTAGGGGGCATAATTGCACTCCCCTGGCTCCGAGGAAGCATCGACTGTGACATTGGGTGTGAACGAAAACGACCCCTTCTCATGGCAAATTCCAATGAATGTTATACATTCTGAATGTATGAGGGAGGGGCATTTGCACTTTAGGCCCCAGACACACGCAGACGAAGCGGAAAGCAGTCGTCTCCAGCTCTCGCCCGAGCGGGGAGGTGAGATAGCGGCGGCCGCAAACGAGGCAAAAGAAGACGGATCCGGCATTGAGGAGGAGGAGGAGGAGGAGGAGGAGGAGGAGGAAGAAGAAGGGAGGCAAAGCCAAGGCTGGGAGAGCTGCCCGCTAGGACCAGCAGAGCCACACAGCTCCATCTGCTTACCAAGTCATGTTGAAGGCTGCTGAGGGAAGAGGAAGCAAGGACATGTGGGGTAAGGGGCGGGGGGGGGGGATTGGTGATGCAGCGAGGGAGGTTCACACCTCCATTTATCTCTTACGCTGATCACAATTAGCGTCTTTGATCTCCTAGAGGGGGATGGAGGAAAGATACGCGAGAAACATCATAAGCAAATCAATACAATGCATTATGCATGCAATGCAGACGATTGCCAGATCCATACCCTGAGAAGCCAGATCCCTTTTCAGGAAAGTGTAGTCTATGCTTAACTGTGCCTGAAGCATATTCACTGGGAAGCTTGGTGAAGGTGTGCTGATATTCTGATACTGTCAGACTCCTAGCTCATTAAATATGTCTGATTAATGTGCAAGTAATTCTAGACTAGGGAAGAGGGATGCACAATGCCTGAAAGTAGATATAGAACTATAAAAAAGATTATTTTATTTAGTGGATGAATCATATTTTTGTTACAAAATCTTGAAATTTCCCTGTAAGTATAGCAATAAAACAAATTATTATATAACTTGCACAACATTGCAGTAACATCTACAATGTATGCACATTCAAAATTACATTGAAAATGTATAACATAACTGTTAAACCAACTAGTGCTCTAGTCATCATATCCCAAACTACTTGATTACGTTGCTGACTAGTTGCAGGAGCTCAAATCAGTATCATCACTGTGGAGTGCAGAGTCAGGAGACAATATCTTTTGGGGGCCAGCCAATACAGCAGCAAGATTGCTCCCCCCAGGGAACTCTTAGGAAATGCCAAGGAAAGGTCATAATTAAGATGACAATTCTGCCAATCAGAATGGGCAGAAAAAGGGAGTATAGACAGAGGGATGGAGAACATAGTGCACAAGAAAAAGGGAAGCAACAGAGAAAGAAAGCTACAGAGAGAGAGAGAATGAGAAAGAAATCGAAAGATTGAGGGGAGGATTAGAGAAAGATAAATATGCCTTGAACACGGTCTGACAATGAAAACGTACCTATGTTGACCTCATCGTCCGTCTCTGCGTCCCCGATGCACTCAAACTGGAACTCCTGCAGAGACTGGGAGAACTTTTGGACCGCAGCAGACAGATCTAGAGAGCGAGAGGAAGTCATCAATTCACTTTTCATTCAATCTAAAACGACTGCAGACATCGGAATTGAATTGATGCATTTTGATCCATCTTAAATCAGACACGGTTTGACATGACAAAGCACCTCTGGATGAGAAAATTAGTACTATACAAATGGCCTGGGCTTTAAAAAACAGACACATGGTCAGTTCCACCAAGGCGCAGTATATATGTGTTGCATAGCAATGTCCCTTTGAGAGTTTCTACAATGCATGCTTCAGTGGTCACAAAGTATGGCACAAAGTGACAAGCTGCCTCTCTCGTCATACACGCTATGATAAGTGCAATGCAGCAGGTCCGTTCCTAACCTCTAAGTGAAATCAGCAAGTGATTCTGCGTAAACATTTCAGCAGACAGTGAGAAAGCTTGAGTCTCGCTCACTTTGATTCCTCTGGCAACGCACACAGGTGAGAGGTGAGAACACTGGCCTAGTGGATAAAAAAGTGTAATATATAATATATGAAGGCACCCCTTTCAGAAACTCTTCTTTGTGTGTATGTGACTAAAGTGTGTGTGTGTGTGTGTGTGTGAGTGTTGGAATGAGAGCAACATCTCCTTAGTGTGGGAGGATTCTTTGGTAGGTGGCAGTTGCCATGGCAAAGTACAAGAAAAAGAAGACAATGAAGCCAGTTCTATTATTTGTAATACAATCATAATTCATTATTAGCATCATTTTTTATTATAATGTATATAATATGTTATGCAAATGAGCTTCAGGCATATACTGATATTTGAATGTGCAGCCCATGGTTGAGCAAGGCGACGCGAGGACACAGTGTTTGTGGCTGGCAATAAAGAAGCTATTGTTTCTTTCTTGCTCATCTTCAGTTCAGAGAACTTGACACTTGAAAGACTCTGCCTGTAGCAGAACAAACGCAGACATGAGAGAATATGTACGTCGAGAAGTTCTGCTCTTCTGCTGTTCAAGTGTGATAGGCAATTATGGTTGGAAAGTTATTCCCTGTATTGAAGTTAAAAGTTTGAGGCCTTCTGAACACAATCAAAATAGTTTATGTTGTTGTCCCTGGTAGCTTAAGATAACTGCAATGTTTTGTAATCAGAAAGTACACATGTGCAGTTTAAAGCCGTTTGGAAAATCCTGTATCGTCCAATATGTAATTCATGCACCCAATCAGATTGGGCTTAATGTAATATTATTATATGTCAACACAGGCTAAAATACAGAAACCATTTGTTAGCAGCACACCTAAAAGCAATTTCATAAAATAACTTGTTTAGACCCAACGAAAAAAAGAAATGAGAGTCATGGGAGTGGTGCTCTAACAAAAGGTTCTAAAAATAAAAACCCTGTGCTGAAGGAGAAAAGTGGCGAGGGAGAAAGAGGTCTGGCCGGCTTGTCAATTGGACGCCATGGTTGATTTATTTGTATCATTGGTCGTGATGTATTACCAACCCCACTGTGACAATAACAAAGGTATCTCAAGGAGAAGGCTAACCTTAAAGGCTATCCAAGACTACATGCTATTATTTTCTCAATAACATCAATTGACCTGAAGGCTTGATAAAAAAAAAAAAACTAAAAAAAGCTCTCTCTCCACAAAATAACTGTTTTCTACACCACCAAAACAGAAAATCTGACATTAACACTTGTCTGTACACATTCACCAAGTGTCAAATCAAAGAGGAGTCCGTGGCACAAACCTGGAAATATCTTTCTTGATCAGCAGCCTATGCCACGTTAAATCTACGGTTCATGGAGCTCGGGTAGAGATATACAGTATGCACCACCTTCTGAGAGACACTGAAAGGTGAAATGCGGAAGATGTATTATATCGATGACATGGCCCTTAAGTTCCTGCTTCAGCTCCTAGGCTGCAGCTTTAAGATCGATACCCGAGGAGAGTCTCAGATGTCAGTTCATGCAACCAGTCGCATCAATAATGAATGGCCTTTATACCTTAGGCTCACGGACACTCAGGGTCCAGCTCAACAGACCAGGTGACCTGCTGCCGGCCTGCTACCTGTGTGTGTGTGTGCCTGCCAGTCTGTCTACTTGCATGTCTGTCCATGTTCCTGCCCGTCTCCCTGCCTACCTGCATCTAATGCCTTAAATCCAGTGTGAGCCAACCTTCAGCAGACTCACCTTTCAAAACCAGCGGGAAGAGGAGTGGGGGGGTGGGGGACAACAAGCTTGATGGCAATCTGTACCCCCTGTATCTCTTAAGGCCCTTGAGTTCACCGTTCACACAATATTCCCCGTGCTTTAGTTCCAGACTTTCTCATCACCAACTGGTGGAGATAATCAGCGTCCAGCACTCAGGGAACAGGCGGTTTGCGATGGAACCATAAACATTACATCCACAATGCAGCACGAAGAGAAACAAACATACTGTTGATCAATGGCAATTTTGCCCTGCATACCATTTCCCACTGTATGCCGAACCCGGAGAAACATGCAACACTTTTTGTTCCTCAAGTTCAGATGAATATCACCATCAATCAATGTCATCTTTTCCCTTAACCATAGCTCGCACGTTGGGCTGCGAACAACGTCTTACAAAAAAAAAAAAAAAAAAAGCAAGGGAAGCGAATGAGTCGGGTGCATGACACACATCCATGGGGTGTTGTCATATGATCCTTCCCCTGATGAAAAATGGCGGAGGAGGCTGACGGGGGTTAACGCGTGGTAAGTGGAGGTTTCCCTGCTCCCTCAACACATTTCACCTTGCATCGCCGCGTTGCCGCTGACATTGACGCGATCCGCTCCACTCCACCACAGCGTCGGGATTGGGTGTCGCTTTGGGGAGGCGAAGCAGGAAGGGAGGAAGCCCAGGCCTCAACTTTAAGTGTGAATCTGTAGCCGAGTGCCAGACAGACCATGCCCATGGGATTTGAGGGGCTACAAAGAAATTCCATCAACTTCAACATTGAAATAAAATCATATTTCTGAGTTTTTTTGGGGGGCATCAACGTTTTAGTTTATTTAGTCTGGCATTCAACTTTCTAAACTCACAAGAGCGAAAGCAGGACACAAAACATCTGTCATATACAACCTTCATTACAGGTTCTAATCATAGGTTTGATTAAATATCACCTTGACACACAGAACCGAGCAACCCCCCATAGTGAAGCCACTGCAGCCGTGAATGGCTCTCTGCTTTCATCTTCAGCGAGACCAGGCGGCTCTCTGGAGCTCTCACGCGGTTTCTAAACCCAGATCCACCAGGCCACACTCAGCCGTGACATCCTAAGCACACAAACCAATCAGCACTTGGTGGGAGGCAGGAAGCTGCGTTCAGCAGATCAAAACACTTGCAAGAAATATAGGGCCCAAATGCGATGTAAAGCGCCCTTAGTCTACACTTTCATACGCCTAATCAGAGCCTTGCAAAACACTGAAATACTGACTACTGAACGGCAGCATTCGCAAGTTAGTCTGGTTTACCAGGTTCTGGATACTTTTGAGGAATGGTTAGGTCATATGACCTCGGGCTTCTGTCCAGATAGTTAGACGCTATCTCGTCTCCACTGCGACCAACTTACTAAAGCACTCCATTAGATGGAACCATGACGACGCCTGGCCAACAGAGAAAAATGTACTCCTATAGACACGGCAAATAATCTATAAATATTAAAAAACTGAAAATTATTCTACACAGGGATAGTCACACACCTGGAAAAAATGTGTTCTGTTGAGTGGAACAGATTAAGACTTGCGAGGATAGTGTGTGCTTTAACATATTGTGAGGTGTGACAGCTATTCTTGTGATGATACAAATTGCTGTGCAGACACACAGCAGATGAGTAGCAGAGGCGTGAGTACTCTAAATGAAGCACCTCATTATCCTAAATACAAATTACAAACCAATTGTAAGCAGCAACTACAAAGGAGAGAAAAGTACATATAAACGTTTCGTTCCTCTCTGCCTTTAATTTAGATGTACAAGAACACTCAGTAAGCAATGATAAAAGAAAAAGAAAAACAAATAAAAAATATTTCTTTTTTTTCCCCCAAGCACCTCAGGGAACAACATCGTAGCTGTGCCTGTAAATCAGTATCTTGCTGAGTGATGAGTACACCTTAGCTTCTTTATCTTGTCGGGGAGACGGCACTGAACTGAGGCGAGAAGGTCTTCAAAGCGAAGCACTTCCCTGCACTCAGCTTAAAAAGAAATGGGGGGAGGGTGGGGGTGCTTTTGATGCAACAGCGGGGTGCATCGAGTCCCTTTGATTCCATTCGAAAGGGATTTGGGGATGGGGGGAGCAAATGCTTTAGGTGAGTCCCTCCTGCACTTGCTAACAATGATGTGGGCCCGTCAGGCACACAGCGGGGGAGGCAGTGTAGCTGTCTGAGGAGCGTAGTCCTCCAGACAGGCCTCTCACGCTGTCAGAGCATACCGATCTGTGATACAGCACGGCTGCCAGCGAGTACAACTGAAACAATGGCTCGCTCACCTCCTCGACTCGACAAACTTCGCATCCACTTCTGGCACTCCACATAAAAGTTACACAGTGGTCAGCAGCCTCCAAACTTATTAAGTAACTCATAAGTCAAATTGATGATTAAAAGAAAGGAAGAGTGGAACCGACTAATTACTGGGTGGAGGGGGTTACACAAGTGCTTTGAAGAGGAGGAAAGCATAGCAACGTTTCCTTCCATCCTTGTTCTTTTCTTTATTTGTACGGTGACAAACTAGTTTACAGTGGTTGCATAATTAGTATGTCGAGATTGATGCTTTCAACATTTCCAACCGACCAACTTCCCCTCATGTTTCGCAGCACCGCGACTATTTCAACGCAAGTCTTACACTTTCCATGCCTCTTGATTGATGTATTGTACCTATAATGAATAACCCTAGTCAAACAATAGTAATTTATAAAATAATTCGTCCTAGCGTCCAAACTGGTGTACTGACCATTTGATATTTTACAGCTTAACAAAGAAAAATCTGCACGTCGTCCACGCTGAAAGGGGGAACTTTCATCTTTATGTTTCAACACTATCCACTAAACCTCGGCATCCATTTGGGCTTCTTTAAGACTGTGAATGGCTAACAGGAGAAAGCAGAAGTAACCTTTTAACCCCAGATATTACCAGCAAACACAATTAGGTTAAACAAAAACAACAAAAATACCTTAGTGCTCATTTAAAAACATGAGACCGCACAAGCAAAAACAAAAGTTGGAGAAGGTCAACACTGATTAACATTCATATTATACATCCAGACTTATAATAATGAGAATAACAAAACGTATGACAGCATAAGTCACTTATAACTGACTATCAACAATCTGTGAACAGGGAAATCATTAATGAAAATAGAGGTCTAGCTTCCAAAGCTCATTAAAAGTGAGAAAACTTGGCTTTACAAAGTTAGAAAAAAAAGGGGGGGCTAGGTTAATGTCGGCTTTGCTTTGCTAAGTACAGACAATAGGATTGTTGTTTTGATAGTAGACATATTGCTCAGTAACTAGATTGGGAAATGTGTTTGAAGTCCTTTGCATTCCTCTGTCAGACTATTTTGCAGCTCAACAAGTCACATACACTGCATATCATTCACATAGAAAACTGTTTTAAGGAATAGCAATGTGTGTCATGTATACATTAGCAACACGTAAACATATTTAAACACATACACAAATTCAGTGACACACATTAAGTGTGCGTGAACACACGCGCGCGCTTACACACAAACACACACAATGAGTATGTCAGAACACATTTTATCTGAGAGGACAGACGATAGTTACACAAGCTTGTTTACAGCATATTTCCTGCGACAGAGCCCCATCCTCACTCTTGCAAACAAACACAAACAGTTCCCAAAGCAATAAAATCTCACTTTTGACAGCAAGCACACACACCATAAAAGGATAATAGGTAACCAACACAAACCGTAACCAAAGCTATAAGATATCACATGCCCAGCGAACATACACACACACAATACAAAGGGGGTAATAGCTAATCAAATGACAACAATATCATCCATAACGGCAATGTCACGGGATAGGCGCGGCGCGTAGCTTTCTTAAATTAGTTCCTTGCGGAATACAATTCAAATACTGTGAGTATTATTTACAAAATGTGTATGAGAGGCCATTGTGGGGAGTGAACCGTTCCGTTTTGCTACTGCAATCTATCCAAATAGCCAGACCGTTGGCTGATCCCGCATAAGGTGTCTCCCTATGAAAGCCCCATCAGCACCAAAAACCGGAAACGCTGAACTTGCCCCAAGAGAATTGAGGATAGCGCACTAAATTAGTCACAAGGGTTAAGTTTGACCTCAGCACCAAAAAAAAACAACTAAAAAACATGAACTTTGGCGGAAATAATAACAAGAAAAAAGGAAAAAGGAACCATGGTGGTATGTTAAAACCAAAGCAATTAAGTGTAATCTCCGTAAATGTGAAAATAGATACAGAGCTTTCTTTTCCTATGGGTCTTCCGGCACTGGGAATTAAATCGATGTTTACTAGGCCGTTTCCTACTTTCAGAGGGGTCAATGCACGCAAACAGAGACAACAACAACAACCGGCACTTAAAGACACAGTATGGAGTTTGGAAAACGATAGCTCAAGCTGGTGAATTATCAATTTTCTTTTTTCAATTAAGGTTAAGTACAACCATTTTTTATGCCACACAAACTTCTTCTAATTGCCATAGGTGCTCAAATAGGTGCATTTTGACCTTTTCTTCCCTAAGTTAATTATGTTCCTGCTTCTTAAGTCCATAAGTAGACCTCTGGGATTTTTGAATACATTCTTGTCGTTTATAAGCTATTCATTTCGAGGGAGGTGGAGCTTTTTAGAAAGATTATCTGAATATTTAGGTAGGGATCATAATATATCAAAACCGCAGGCTGCAGTGGAACCGTTTTGGAGCCGCTAGTTTTCTAAATGAGCCGTATGCCCCAAAGTCCCCAAGGCCAAAGACAAGGAGTTATCACAACTGCTTTGTCTCAAATGATGAGGTGTGTGGGGGAGGAGATAATTAGTCGTCTTGTCTCCATGACCCTGGAGTCCTATCTCTAACTGTCCCCCTGCATTGTTACAATAAAACATTTTTAACAGTGCTCTTTTGCTCCTTTCCCATTGTGGATGGATCTCCACCCATGCCATGCTGCTGGCAAATAGGACACAATGGTGAATTAACTGCATGGTAATTCCCTGTTCATGTCATAGTGTGGCATGGGAAATGCCACAGACCATTCCCATTTCACCCATTTAAAACGATTTGTCCTGACTTACACTAATAGGTATAAGACGTGAGAGTTGTGCCAGATAAAATGTAAGATACAGCAAGTCACCTCATTTCCACTCTAACATAATAACATAAACCATTTGCTTTTATAATATGGAGGGGAACTATAAAAATGAACTCATCATGTCTTGTTCCAGTGCTAGACACCGTCCTCCTCTCTTTGCATGATTGAGGAGCTCTAGAGAATATAAGCCCGTTCAGCATCCTCCACTAATGGGCCTAAAGACATACCCTGGGCTCTCACTAATGATCTCGATGTGTCTGCTCTGTGGCCTTATGGAGGTAGTCGTCAAATCATTACAGCTTAGTGTGAACCCATAACACATATCTTACGAGGCAGCATTTCCCGGGTCTGCTTTTTCCTGTACTTCAGTCACATCACTAATTCATGAAGCCTTCACAGACAGCTCGATAAACAAATAAATAAAATAAGATGTGATGTTATTACATGCAACAGTCTATTTTTATTTTCAGGCCTTGAATGGCTACAAGATGTTCAAATATAAAGCAAATATATTCCAAACTAATTTATTAATATATAAATCTATTTGTATATTATACTTAGAAATTATGATCCCTGTGCTTTCCAGGAATGCTGCTGAAGGCCCACTTGTATAACATAGTCTTCAAGTTATGTCTTTGCAAGAATCTAAAACGATTCAAAGCTATTATAGGCTACCCTCTCTAAGTCAAAATCGTTTAATTTATTCAAACAAAATGACAATCGCTGACAAGTGCCTCTTTCCAACATTGCTTCCAAAGCAAAGGATGCGGGTTCTTTCCCGTTGGTTTCCAGATCCACAGACCTACTTACTTTTCAACGCTGTAATTAGCATATTCCCATCCTTGATAAGGTCCTTGATGAATGTATTTGTCCGATCCAACTCTATTTCATGGCATTTCAGACGTTCTCTAAAATCTGGACTATCCACAAAGGAATCACTGAACTCCAATGTAGGAAGCCCCATGTTGCTAAACGTTCTGTTCGAAACTCCGTAGATTTCAACCGTATGCACGTTAGCCGAAGTTCATTGTCTTACGTACAGTCAAATCTAACACCGGTAAATTGTATTTAGAAGTTGTGCAAACTTTTCGGCCTCCCCTTTTCCCGACTTCCGCCTGTGAGGTATTTTCCTCTCCTTTTAAAATGTTCAGAGAAATTATCTGTTAGCCCAAAATGTACAGGGATTGTGTGACTCCTGCTGGTTAGTTGCAGATATTTGACAAACCATGCTAGATCTAAAATACTACATTTTGGGAACACAATTATGTCACTATTTTGCCATCATTCAATTAATGTACAAAGGTTTTGCTCAGATTCGAGATAATTATCATTATTCGCAGTGGACAAATAACTTAAAGAACTTGGTAAAGATGATGGAAACTTAAAGTATATTTTAAATCTTGGTCAAAATAATAAAATGTACAAGGCGGGGTCAAGATTATAAATAAAAAAATAAAAACTTGACAGTCTGTCTTATTCTTCCGTTCACGTTTCGAATTGAAACTGTTTTCTTTTTTAGATTAAATACAAAGTATCGCTACATGGCAAGTGGCAATGTGTGTAATTAAGCTTTCAGAAAGTTCAGGATTAAACTAATGAGGCTAGGAGGATGTTGAGCTCAAAATTAATACCTTGGTAAATGGAATTAATTAGACTTGAGCCTAAGTGGAGTCAGAAGAATCTTAACCATAAAAGGAACAGACAAAAATGAGGACGTCAAACACCAAATATGCGTTAGTGTGGCACAGGCTCCATTACATTGAAAAAATTCCCAGCAACATATATATAATACGAGTATCATTATTTGTGAAGTGATGCATTGACCTAACAAAGGTGTGTCATTGTTAATTGCATGCCTCTACATAATATCAATATAATAGAAACTTGATTACAACACGGAGTTTGTGACCGGGCCCCTATGGGACTAATTGAGTGGATATATACTGAATATCCGAGTTGCACCAAATGAATGACTTTTAATGTTCTAACTAATAAATGGAACCTTAAAATATAACTTTTTAGATAGCAGTATATATCACTGTGTAATTGTGTGTTGAAAGACACTGCTGCATGAAATTGTTCTGAAAATAGTGTAGATAGTTATTTAAAAAAAACACAATAGGCTTTGGGTGGTTAGCTGTAAGAAGCAAGGCTAATTGCAGCATAGAATGGCTGCCTGTGGTGTCTTTCAGGGCAATTCAGTTTAATTAGGATGATATCCAATAAAAGAAACACATAGCCTCTCTATACACCATCCCCTCCCCTCTCTCATTTCAGCACTTGAACATACATACCCTGTAATCTCCCAGTCATATTAGCCATGCAGGCATGAGTTTGCATGCACAAACAGCACATAATATGCACCCTCTTTCTTACAGAACATATTTGTCCCTTCACCTGTTGGGTGAAGGGCGGGTTGGGAGCAGAAAGCTCTCAAGCGAACACGTATACTCATACGTGTGAACAATCCACAACCACAATTTCTCTCTCTCTCTCTCTCTCTCT
>JAVQJS010066520.1:0-32631 GCA_036024795.1 Galaxias rostratus | reverse complement strand
GGACAGGTCAATTGATTGACCAGCAATTGGTGCTGTTGTGTGCTCTTTTAAGATGGCACGATCGTATTAACACCATATGAAATTTCATTTAATCTATTGGTATTAAGCAGGCTTGTTGTACTAGCTTGTTGGGAAAGGGACTAAATAATGCACTGACGTTAGAAAACGTTTCGGCAAGACTGCATTAGAATTTAGCTGGGTAGCTCAGTAAGCTAACCTACAGTGTTTACTTTCTTCAGTGGGATAGAGAGGAGACAGTGAAAAAGAGATTTTTTTTCTTCTTGAGAAACAGGAGGGGAATTGGAGAGAATGAGAAAGGGAGGGAGGATATTGTTTTTGGAAATACAGTTTCAATCAGTGTATAGTAACCAAAGATAAAGTTGTCACTGATGTAATTGTTAACTACTCAAATTGGCACTGTAGCCTTAAATCATATTGAGCGGGTCTTAAAAAAAGTTACAAAAAAAAAATTGTTTAACCTCTGGATTCCTCCATACAACCTGTATATCACAAATCAAATTGTAATCAAATGCTGCAGCGTTGAGCGCATAAAGACGCCATTTCCTGTGTTGCACCACTCATTACAGAGCTACATACTAATGCACAATTTCAAGCATTGCCTGTAGTGGTGTAAAGCTCACCGCCACTGGACTCTCTGGAGTGATCGCACTTTATGATCTAGCAGTCTGATGGATGAAGCTAGGTTTGATGGATGCCAGGAGAACACTACCTGCCATAATGCAAAGGGCCTATTGTAAAGTTTGGTGGAGGAGGTATATGGTCTGTGCTGTTTTTCAGTGTTTGTGCAAGGCCTTTTGTTCCTGTGAAGGGCATTGTTAATGCTACTGCATTCAAAGACATTTTCGGCAATTGTATCCTTCCAACTTTGTGGCAACAGTTTGGGGAAGGTCCTTTCCTGTTCCAACATGACTGTGCTTCTGTGCACAAACCAAGGTCCATATTGACATGGTTCAACAGGTTTTGTGTGGAGCAAAGCAAGTAGCCTGCACAGAGCCCTGGCATTAACCCCATTGAACACCTTTTGGATGAATTTGAACGGTGATTGTGAGCAAGACCTTCCCGTCCAACATCAGTTGGCAGTTTAGCGCTGGAGCGAGGAATCCATTGCCACCCTCCAGGACTGTTTTGAAACCACAGACTGGCATATGATCTGTGTTGCAGCTGATGGGGACATTGATGAATACACAGAGTCTGTCTCAGCCTACATCTCCAAGTGCATCTATGATGCTATACGCCGACCAGCTAGCGGAGGTATTCACCTCTATATTCAACCTCTTCCTGAAACAGTCTGCAGTCCCCACCTGCTTCAAACAAACTATCATTGTTCCTGTGCCAAAGAAACCTGCGATTTCCTGCTGGAATGACTACTGCCCTGTGGCACTGACCTCCATCATAAAGTGCTTCAAACGGCTAGTCAGGACCCAGATCTGCTCCTGTCTTTCTGACACCTTGGACTCCTACAATTCGCATACCGCCCCAATAGATCTACAGACAACACCATCGCCCTGACAATGCACACCACCCTCTCCCACCGTGAGAAGGGAGACACTTATGTGAGGATGCTGTTTATAGACTACAGCTCTGCATTCAACACAATTGTTTGTACAAAGCAGTTTTTTGGCCCAGGCCATCAGGCTTCTCAACCAGTAACATTAACCTCGGGGATCGCATTGATCACACGACTCTCCTTTGTATGCTCCTTCACTTCCTATGTATGTTCAATGCGCATCATCACAATCCTATGCACATATTTATCAGCACTCCTGCACTTTATATATGTAAAATTATTTTGTACTACAATTCTCACCGTCCGTATCCCCCATCTGTACATATGATGTATGTCACTTACCCAAATGAGCAACCATTAAGAGAATAAATGTATGTATTACTTATACAAAGATTTAAAAACAGAATCCTATTGCTAAGAAGTTAAAAAACCCTTTTGAGTGTAAAGTACCTAATACATTTCACAACACGCATAGCGGAGATCAGGTTTTGATAAGATAGCGTCCGTGATAAGGACTGCTAGACTTGTTTTAAAAGCCATGCTTGACTAGTCAGTTTTCTGCTGTGAATTGCATATGTTGAGAGCCAAGATTGCAGATTCATGTTTAGGCGTCTAAATACCAATGGTTTAAAAAACATTTGCATTTCGGGGCCATAACAATTCTGGATGGATGTAGAATGTTGTGTTTTTACTAAAACATGACCAGAATTGTTCAGCTGTAATTTTTTTGTTTGTGAAAAAGGTTTTTCTTTGCTTAAGTTTTTGATGTTGTCATTTATTAGTTCTTTGTTTACATTGAGTACAAATTAGAATGCATACTGTGATTTTGAATGCTTCCCATTTTCTCTTCACAGATGGAGGATGGTCATTCAATTTTTGACTACAACGTAGGTCTTAATGATATAGTGCAGCTGCTTGTCCGGCAATCCCTGCCCCCGGCTGAGATTGTCAAAAGTAAGGACAAAGAGGCAGAGTTGTCTGACTCTGACTCTGGCTGCGGTTCAGCGCAGAGTGAGTCAGACAAGAATTCAACACATGGGGAGGTTGAGAGTCAGACAGCTGGCACCTCTGGACCAACTGATGCTCCAGACTTATTTAACCCCGGATTTGGCTTGTATAAGGTGAGTTGGAGTAAGAATTTGATTGGTTGACTTAGGTAAAGAAAATTCATTTCCATTGTAGATGTGTCTATACATGTATAAACACTGATGACTCTGTATTCATGACGTGTTCTACAGTTATACTTTCATATAGATACAATATTTAAATTCAACATATATTCAATGATTTTTAACTATTTTATAAGACACTGATTAAAGACTCGATCCGACCAGCATGCACCTGCCTGTATTCATGATTTCCGAAGATAGTAGCCTACTTTATCAACTGAGAACTACTGACAAGGATTACACATACTAAATTATATATACAAAAAAAAAGAAATATACAACATTATTTAAGAATGATTGTTTCTAAACATATGCTGAGAGGGTACTATTCATTACTGGTTGGGCCACTCACATATGGTGAGTACATGGTGCCGGTTCACATAATATCAATCAATGCTAGATTTTGGTACATACAGGTTGCATCTGGGCGAATAGACAGAAAGAAAGAGTAATTTAGCTAGATTGCATCACCCTTCTAGGCCCCCCGATGCAAAAAAAATTTAATGAGTTCAACCACCTGTAATTAAACTGAGACGTTTTATCATTAAAGAATTGCAACATGTAACAACATGTACATTCTAGGATAACCTGGCACAGTCACAGGATCTCATTAGACTGTGTTGGGTGTATCGCAGACCCAGATGTAGTACATTTTAAAGTTTGCACAAATGCGGTTCACTTTGAGTGCGCAATTCTGAGGCTAGATCTATAAGGAAATTTGTGCTCAAACTACTTTGTGCTTTAGTAAACAATTTATTCATAAGTATATTGGTTGTATAGGTTTATGAATTGTGGTGCTGACACAGATGTCACCAGCAGAGCATGGTTAACTATTCCAGGGAGAATTATGGTTTGGTCAAACTAAAGCTAGTTGGAAAAAGTTTTCAAATCACTTTGTAAAACGAATTATCAAATTGACAACATACATGTGATACAAAATATGAATGCCAACTATTTTTTTATTAAAATGTGCTTTGTTACGTTAAGTTTCAGTTTAATTTTCTTCATGCCAAGATAATAGTTTGCATGGCAAAGCTGTCAGAACCATGATGTAATTAAATATGTTGTGCTTTCTATTGGTTTTTAAACACGAGATAGGTAAACCTGACCAAGTAACTTACATTTAGTTGAACAGAACACCAAGTATGGGTCGGTGTTCCTTAGTTTAATTGATTCATTTGTAGATTTTCACTTTGTTTAGTGGGGCAATTCATCTTTCTTTGTACCGTTCCTACATTCTAAATGTCTGAACCTTTCATCATAAGGGTGTTGTGTTAGTTGTGTTTTAACTTGGTATCGTTAAGGAGGCACAGCTGAGTCTACCCAGTTTGTCAGTCTGCTCTACAAAATAGAAAACTTTATGGACAAATGGTGGGCTGTTCATTCATCCATTATCAGAACCGTTTATCTTATGCAAGGTCACGGGGCCTGAAGCCTATTCCAACTGTCTGGGCGTGAGGCAGGGTAAACCGTGGACAGATCGCCAGTCCATCGCAGGGCTAACACATAGACGTACAACTCACACACACTCACCTATGGACAATTTAGAGTCACCAATAAACCTACATGTTTTTGGACTGTGGGAGAAAACCAGAGTACCCGGAAGAAACCCACGCTAACACGGGGAGAACATGCAAACTCCACACTGAAAGGCCCTCAGGTGGGTATCGAACCCAGGACCTTCTTACTGTGAGGCAACAGTGCTAACCACTGCGCCACCGTGCCGCCTGGCGGCTGTTCATACAAAAAGGAAACTGTATTACGATACATCTGTAGGCCAAACGTGTCCAACGTCTATTGTTATTAATGGTTTGTAGATAACTGCAGACAGGACAAATGTGTTTAATCAAGTAATTAAACAGTAAATGCTAACATTTGTTTTACTAAACGTTTTTTAATAAGTGTTAAATTTAAGTTTCAAAAGGTTTTTAATTGTACAGACCACAATGTTGCCAAGCGGTGCCTTCAGAATGCCCAAACATCCAATGGCCAGCTGAGATTAGTTTACTTCTTTATTTTTAAAAAATGATGTATATGTTGCTACAGATACAGAGAAACAAACTGAATTTTCAGTTACATGGTCGGTTTCCTAAATAAAGAAAAAAATAAATAAATATGTGCGTACTGAAAACCGCAAACGTTTTAAACTTCTTTTTTATTACGTGGCTCTAGTCGACAATTCTACTGCTCCGAACCAAGGTACTGCTTGGTATTGCGTTTGTACACGCACGATCAGTCCAAGATAATCCCTGGGTCAAAAACACATTTCAAATCATCTCAGTAAAATGTAGCTCCCATAGCAAGACCATAGTGCAGTTTTCTAGTATTATGTACAAATCTGCTTTAGTCTATAAATCAGTTATAAACAGGCATTTTCTCGCGTTGAAATACCATAGTTTTCCATGCCCCTACATTTCCAATTGATCTTGTAAGAGTCAATGCCCAACAAACTTGTATAATAGGTACTGATGATGATCTAGATATTTTTGCTATGATTTCACACAACTTTTGGAAGTAGGCTAGCTTGATCTGCAGTCTGCTCTGCAATTTTAAATAAGACAATAGATTGACCAATGAATACATCTTTTCTTAACGTACTGATTTTTTTTGCACGCTTACATAACATCTGTGGTCACATACAACATGCATGGTACTCACAAGCTTTAAAGGAACCAAGGCACCAGTAGACATAACAAACAGAACATGAAAGGAGAGGTCCAACTTTTTTCATGCCAATTGATAAGATCGCTTATCATGCACATGTACAGATTAGATTCAACTTTATTGTCATTGCACAAGTACTGAGACAACGAAATGCAGTTAGCATCTAATCAGATGTGCAAAAAAAGGAGTAAAATGTATGTACATAAGTGATAAATATGAGTACAATAGATAAATATTAATACGATGCCATGAGGTATAACCAGTATAAAGAGTATAGACAGTGGGATCGATGTAATCCGATCTATGCTGTGTGGTGCAGAGTTCAGCAAGGTGACAGCTGAGGGGAAAAAGCTGTTTCTGAACCTGCTGGTCCTAGAACGGAGGCTCCTGTAGCGCCTCCCAGAGGGAAGGAGAGCTGTGGCTGGGATGGGAGGTGTCCCTGGCGATGCTGTGTGACTTCCGCAGACAGCGCTTGTGCTGAACATTCTGAATTGCTGGGAGTAGAGTACTGGTGATGCGTTCGGCGGTTTTCACAACCCTCTGAAGTGTTTTCCGGTTCAAGGCAGAACAGCTACCGTACCAAACTGCAATGCAGTTGGTGAGGATGCTTTCAATTGTGCAGCGGTAAAAGTTCACCAGAATCTGAGGCGACAGATGGGCTTTCCTCAGTTTCCTCAAGAAGAAGAGTCGCTGGTGAGCCTTCTTGACCAGGGTGGAAGTGTTGAGGGTTCGGGAGAGGTCCTCGGAGATGTGGACGACCGTAAACTTGAAGCTGGTGACATGCTCAACCTCCGTCCCATTGATGCAGATAGGGGTGTGCGTGCCTCCATTGGTCTTTCTTAAGTCCACAATGAGCTCCTTGGTCTTCTTGGTATTGAGGGCCAGGTTGTTGTCGGCGCACCACGCCGCCAGGTGCTGGACCTCCTCCCTGTAGGCTGTCTCGTCGTTGTTATGAGACCAACCACCGTTGTGTCATCTGCAAACTTGATAATGGATTTGGAACCATGTACTGAAGTGCAGTCATGGGTGAAGAGGGAGAATAGGAGAGGACTCAGTACACAGCCTTGTGGGACGCCGGTGCTCAGAATGAGGGTTTAGGAGGTGAGGTTGTCTTGCCTAACACACAGTTGCAGATTGAGGGGTCGATACCAAGGTCACCTAGTTTGGAGGGGATGATGGTGTTGAATGCTGAACTAAAGTCAGTGAACAAGCATTCTTACATAGGTGTTGGTGTTTTCCAAGCGGGAGAGAGCCAAGTGTAGCGCTGTGGAAATGGCGTCCTCCATACTCCTGTTCTGACGTTAGGCGAATTGGAAGGGGTACAGTGTGGGTGGTAGGCAGGATTTTAGATGAGCCAGGACCAGCTTCTTGAAGCACGTCATTATGATGGAGGTGAGTGCAACAGGGCGGAAGTCATTTAGGTTTGCTGCAGAGGAGTGTTTCTGCACCGGTACAATGGAGGTGGATTTGAAGCACGTAGGGACAGTTGTTTGGGCCAGTGACAGGTTGAAGATGTCAGTCAGGACCTCAGTCAGTTGCCCAGCGCAGGCCCTGAGTACGTGTCCAGGGATACCATCAGGGCCCGCAGTCCATTGATCCTTCTCAGTGCTGCGCACACATCGGTGGGGGCGAGGGTAAGGGGCTGGTGGTCTGCAGAGAGTACGGCCTTGATAGCCGCCTCCTGGTTGTCCCTGTCAAAGCGAGCGAAGAAGTTATTATGCTCGTCAGGGAGGGAGGTGTTGCTGGTTGGGGGGAAGTTGTACATGGGTTTGTAGTCCGTGATGGCCTGGATGCCCTGCAACATGCGTCGGGGGTCAGAGTTGTAGGTGAAGTGCTCCTCAATCTTTAACTTGTGGCTGTGCTTGGCCCTCTTGATGCACCTTTTCAGGTTAGCCCTGGCTAAACTGTAGGCCTGCAGCGTCGCATGCCCCCAGCAGTAGGCGGACCTCTCTATTCATCCACGTGTTTTGATTGGGGAATGTTGTAATCTGTTTGTGGGTGGTAACACCTTTGATGTCGTCCAAAACAGAGGAGGCATAGGCATCAATGTCTGTATGGGGAACCAGGGTGGCTTGAGTGGCAAACATCAAGTTTTTTATTAGCATTGTATAGTATTTGAAATTAAACAATTTTTCAAAAGCAGAGAAGCAAGTCTGAGGTCCTCAAATTGGACACACACCTCCCACAAACAGAACTGGTGACAAGGGGCAGCCCTGACGGGGCCCAACACCCGGATTGCTCGTATCAATGGCCCTGATACACCATACTCTCTTAGTACCCCGCACAAGACTCCCCGGGGGACACGGTCGTAGGCTTTCTCCATGTCGACAAAACACATATAGACTGGATGGGCAAACTCCCATGCCCCCTCAAACAGGGTAAATAGTTGGTCCACTGTTCCACAACCAGGACGGAATCCACACTGCTCTTCCCGGATCCAACAATTTTACAATCGGTTGGTCTTCTTTCCAGTATCCTGGCATAAGCTTTACCAGGTAGGCTAAGTAGTGTGAAGCCCCAATGTATTGGAACACAACCTTCTGTCCCCTTTTTTAAAAGTGGGAACCACAATAAAATTGCTTCTTTGACTACAGAAGCTGTCTTCCTTAAGGCCACACGATACCCATCTGCTGGTTTAGGAGACCCCCTGGGCCAATCAAGTTGGAAAAGCCTCCCTCTGTCTGACGGCTTCCTTCACCGCTGGTGTCCTCCAGCAGGTTCTATGGTTCCACAACCAGAACTGAATCCGCATTTCTCCTCCTGGTTCCGAAGTCTAACAGTTTGTCGGAATCTTGTTTTGCAATACCCTGGTTTAAGCTTTCCAAGGTAGGCTGAGCAGTGTTATACCCCAATAATTGGAACGCACCCTCTGGTCCCCAACCTCCACACGCCCCCGAAAAGACTTATCAGAGCCTTAAGCATCCCGGGGCTTCCACACCTGGCGCCTTGTCGCCGAGGAGCTTCCCAACTACCTCATTTACTTATGCCAGTGATATTTCTGAGACTCCTCCCAAGTCCTCAAACTCTGCCTTCTCCACAGGGGACTTGTTTGCGGGGTTACGACAGGCACCGACAGCCCTCTGACCACAACTCTGCAGCCGCTTCCAATGTTCCCAACCTCCTCTGGATTGCGCAAGAAGTTCTTGAGGAGGTGAAAGTAAACCTTCCGGACAGGGCCTTCTACCAGTCGTTATCAATTCAACCTCACTACCCGTTTGAGTTTAACGGCTCTGGTAAGCAGCCTCCCACGCCATTTGATTCGTCTCGCCATTGGGTGGTGATCAGTTGACCGCTCTGCTTCTCTCTACCGGAGTGTCCAAAACTTCTTACCGCAGGTTTGATACTATCACAGGTGATCATCGATCTGCAGACATTGGTGCTCTGGCACCACTTTTAAGCCTCCCTATGCTCAAACATGGTGTTTGTTATGGATATTCCATGCCTAGCCAAAAATCCAACAACAACGCATCATTCTGGTTCAGAAAAGGCGGGCCATTCCTCCCAATCACCCCTCCAGATTTCTCCGTTGTCACCCACATGTCTGTTGAAGCCCCAAGTAGAAATATTGGATCACTAGATTCCAAGGCACCACCAAGCGACCCCAAGAAGGCCGTACATTCCGAACTGCCACTTGATGCATAAGCACAAACAACAATCAGAGCCTTCAACTTGCAGTTGCTAAGAGGCGACCCTCTCGTTCACCGGGGAAAACCCCAATACAGCAGCGCCGAGCTGGGGACTCATAATAATCTTCACACCTTCCCAGGTTCTCTCACCCTGGATGAATCTAAATGAAGACTCTAGGACTTGGGTTCCAGAACTAGAGCTATGCATTTAGGCGAGCCCAACCAATCAATGTTTTACGTCCCCGTAAATGTGGCTCTAAGAGGACGCCACATAAGGAGAAGCCAACCACACGAGTCAGGGTGTATGACAAAAATATATGTTTATTGTATAACAAAAGAACAATCGGAACAGGTGAGCTGCTGCAAAACAAACAAACTCCGAGAGCCGCTGAGCCTCCCCGCAATGGGAAGGCGGACCCAGCGCATCCCCGGCTTGCCTAACAAAAGATAGTTCGTTAACCTGCTACAAAAAACAGTAGTGTTGTCACCAACTCACCCGACCATGGCAATAACGTGTATGCATTAAACAGAAACTATAAGCGATGTGTGTAGTGTGAAGTACTGTTTGTCTGGAGAAGAACGAAAGAGAAAAGGCCACTCCTCCTTGAGATTCAGCGTCTTTATATGGAAGTCTCCGCCCACAGGCCCTAATTTATGCCGCTGCTCCAATGAAAGCTGCACTCAGAGAGAAGAATAGTCAGTCCACATAACAGTATGCATCTTACAGATCTAGTTCTTTTGGCTTCATTAATCTGCAAGTTGTTCCGGATCGTCGTGGTGAAGGAGAAGCTGAACTTAAGGTCAAAACTCACAAAGCATACATACATACATATATTCATACACACATACATATTTAACATTTTTGTTTACTCTTAACATAACATCATTGAAGTGTTCACACGTTTTGAACTTCTATGAAGCCAGCTTGTTCGCGTTATAAAATGGTCAGTTTTCTAACAGGAATTTACTTTGATTCGTATGTCAAAGTATGCCGGGTTGGGGTCTTGAATTTGATGGAATGGGACCTGGAAAGTCCTTAAGGAACTTGAAGTATATTTCTGTGAAGGTGTGATAACAATGATGGAAGTATAGTATGCTGTGGAGTATGGAGTATAACTGAAAACATTGGACAACCCCATCCATGCCTGAAGGGCTTGAGTGGAAACAGATCACTGCACACACACACTACTCATCTGTCACACCAAAGCAACTCACAGGACATACTCTAATTGAAATATTATCATTTGTAAAGTAACGGTATTAATAAAATGGGGTATCGTGCAGTTAATGGCAGTGTATCACACTAACCTTATAGTATTGGTGCAACAGTACTATGAACATCCATGGAATTTACTGCAATTCCAATTTTAAACGTTTGACAGCCCCATTTTTGATATGAAGTTATTACAGTTTGTTTACTTTGTTTCTTTGGCAAGCCGACGAGCTTTAACTCAAAGCCCATATGTCCGTTGTTTGGAGGTAACATGGCAGACCTAGCTTCCCATCTGCTGTGTTTATACCCCAGCCATGGATTTTAAATCTAGGGTCACCCCCGGTGGTCTGGTGTTTTAAGGATTTACTAAAACAAAGTGTGATCATTTTACCTCAAATTACTAATTGTCAGCTCCCAAATAAATACGTAATGTGTTTACCCTTTCCTCTCTGTTTCCACCATTTTGAATACAATTTAGTTGGTAAGATAGGACATTTCAACCAAACAAAACACAATTAATTGGTGTAGTTCCAGAGCTGTCACTTTAATATAAAAAATTACATTTAATTGAACACCATGCTTAATACCTTGTAATTCAGTTTCATTTTGTTCTCCTAATTCATACAGGACTGTCTTCAATTTGTTTTTCTTTTTAGATTAATGAATTTGTGGATGCCAGAGACTTGAACATGGGTGCTTGGTTTGAAGCTCAGGTTTTAAACGTGACCAAGACTACACAAAATCATTCAGAAGAGACTGGCGCAGATGCTAAACTTGAAAAGGAGGAGACTTACTACCATGTTAGATATGAAGAGTGAGAATCTTTTAAAACTATTTCACATGTGCCACCTTCGCATAACCTATATTAAAATATGATTAATAGATTCAGAATCTGTTTGGGAGTGGGGCTTGTAATTTTTGTAAGACTAAATTGTCTGACCTAACGTTTAATAACCACAGCTGAAATTGTACTTGTCTCTTTTTGTTTACCTCAATATGTCTGTTTGATTATCCACATTATCCAATGCAAATATATATATTTTTTTACTTGTTGAGTCCTACGGTAAATAAGTTTGACCTTTCAGTATAACTTCACAAAACAGTACATCAGCGTGTCAGTAATGGTTGTTCTGCTGTTATAGCATATATATTTGTTGGAAAATATTAAATGCCCACAAACACCAATAATTATTTGTTTTATTGTTAAATTATATGATTGACTGTTGGCTAAAGAAAGCACGAGTGGATGTGAAAATACTAATGGTCTGTGTTCTGTGCATCCAGCTACCCACAGAATGGGGTTGTGCAGCTACTTGCGAAAGATCTGCGCCCACGGGCCCGTACAGTGTACCAATGGCACCAGCTAGAAGTGGGCATGATTGTGATGGTTAATTACAATCCAGATGAGCCCAAGGAGCGTGGCTACTGGTACGATGCCGAAATCCAGAAGATAAAGCAGACTCGCACTGTGCACGAGGTCTATGCCAAGCTTCTGCTGGGGTTCGTGTTCTTTTGTTTCACTTCAATTTTGATCTAGACTAGATAAACCTGATGTAGAATTGCCTCATTTACTATTAAACATCACATATCAGGAAATAGCTTGAAAAACATTGCATGTATTCACAGACTCTGCAATATAGGAATGTTATATCCTTCTATCCTATTGTAAACAAACATACATACATACACACTGTACATACATTTTTGTCGTTTTATTTGCACTTGTAATGTAGCCTGAGTGCTTTCGTTTTCGGGCCCTTGCTTAATAAACAATCTTTTTCCAATTTCAGAAAATTACTTATTTTGACACATTTGGACATATTTTCTTTAATCTCTGACCGGCAAGTTGGCGCCATAAAGAGCATGTGTTGGTATCGGTAATCCAGTGCATAAGCATAGAGCGCTCTCGTACCTTCAGTCGGTGCGCTGCCTAAAACTACCTTTGAAATTCATCTTACGCATTCAAATTGTGCTTTTTCCTTTCTCTTTTTTTTATTTTTTTATTTACATATTTGAATGTCATTGCTAACAATGATTATTAACAGTATGTAATCAAAATAATTAACTTTAGGCAAAAATAGGAATAAATAACTGGAACTATATTAAAAAATCCACATAATTTCAACTATTTGAAAAATCGTGCTTACTTTGTAACCGTGTAACACCAAGTGCTTTACAATAAAAATACCTGTAAAATAATAAACTTTTATACACTTTTAAAATAAAAGGTGGTGGTTAAGAGAACGCCTTAAGAAAAAAGTGAATTTTAGAAGTGATTTTAAAAGAGTAAACTAAGCAAATAAATACAGCAACATCTTTTGATTGTTTTTTGTTATGTAGTCACATTCAGAGACCGTAATGACCATAGGTCTATTGTTATTATAGGGATGCTGGAGATTCTTTGAAAGACTGTCGGATCATGTTCCTGACGGAAATTTATAAAATTGAAGAGCCTGGTACTGCTGATGGATCTGAGAGCCCTCTGAAAAGTAAGTCAATTTATGATATTCTGAAATGATCAGTATTTATGTGTTCAACTACTTGCTCAGTATTATCGATGTTGAAATTTTAAGTTTGAAGTTTCATATGTAATAGGATCAAATGGACCAGAATGCAAGCATTGCAAGGACAACCCCAGTAAGAACTGCCGCTGGTGTAACTGTCATGTCTGTGGCATTAAACAAGATCCAGACAAACAGTTGCTTTGTGACGAATGTGACATGGCCTTTCACACCTACTGCCTGAATCCCCCTCTAACCACAATCCCTGATGACGAGGACTGGTTAGTTAAGCATGATTCAAGATCAGGGGCTGCAGCCTATTATAGTGCAGTCTGTATATTGAAAAGCCAGCCTTTGAAATAAGATCTGTTTTCCAGGTATTGCCCTGATTGTCGCAATGATGCCAGTGAAGTTGTTCTTGCTGGTGAAAAGCTAAAGGACAGCAAAAAGAAGTCAAAAATGGCATCCGCAAGCTCAACCAGCCAAAGAGACTGGGGCAAAGTAAGAAATCCCAAGTGGCTACTAGACATATCTTAACATATAACATATCTAATCTTTTCATTATACTAAATCCATTTTTAAAACTACTAACTGGGAACAACGTTTTTTGAATAAAGAATATTTATTACCTAACTTTAATATTGATCAAATGTAACATATTAACTCATTATGACCTTGTTTCTAGTACAGGTTATTATAGAATGGTTTCTAAGTTGAAAATAATAAACAGTACATTTAAATCCCTTATACTTTACCATACACACACTACTTTAAGTGGTAGTAAATAAAAAAAAACTGTGGCAGAAGGCAGGCCTTGAAGAATGAAAAATCATAACAATTCCAGAAAAATAACAGTGGCGATTCAATTATTTAATACAAACAATAATTATTTGAATTATGAACAACACACTTTTAATGTTAGCACAATTTGGGTCTGTTATTTTAGTCGATGGCTGATGTTTTTAAAGCTTAATATTGTTGTTTATGTCCCCTTTTGTGCCAGGGAAACAAAGCAATGTCGATGAGAAAAAAAATCGAGTTGTTTTGAATAGGGGGATTAATCTTCATTTGAATTGAATTGATTAAGGAATTCAAATCAAACAATTAAATAGAATAGTTTGCGAATGTTGTAATCTTTTGGATTCACAGTGGATTTGTATTTGTATGCCATATGTGTTCTGTGCTTTTTTGTGTTTAAGTGATGTCGTCACATTGCTGCTAAGAGCTGCTAGTTTGTCTTTACATTTCAAGACAATCTGCCTGATTTACTTTGTGATGATTAATGTATTGGAAGTACACATGCTTTTTCAGTTTTATCCTACTTCCAGTGACTCAATTAATTGTGTTTGCAGTCCCTTTTTGGTGTGGTTATAACATAAGGAGTAATGTGTCTGGCAATTTATGCAGTGCGTTTAAGGGTGACAATTAAATTATTTAGGCATATGCGTCTGTTAAATTCAAATTGAAGAGGGGGAGCTGCTTAACTATGAAACAGGATTTAATAAAGTCCAGTTAATAACATTTCACTCACTAATACCAGTGCCTTTAGTGATTGCGATCTTATTTGCCAGTGGCAGTCAAGATCAACATCAGCAGATACCATTGGTTCATACATCTGTGCATCCCTCATTTCAATTGCAGCACTCGGCAAATACATGAAAACAAACCTCTTTGTTCGCTTTTCGCTGAAACTTGAAGACTCACTTGTTTCGACTGCACTTTAGCTCCCGATAGATCGTTCAATTGGTTTGTTTAGTTTGTTTTGTAGATATTTTTCTGAAGGTTTTGTTAATTGTCCTGTCCTGTTTACATGTTTGATACAGCACTTGCTTGGCTCTTACCTAGATGATTAAGTTAGGGATGTACTCATGTTATCTACCTGACTTGTATTTTTTTCAAATTATCTTTTTGTGGGCACAATTTTTTTAAGTCGCTGCAGATAAAAGCCTCTGCTAAATTGATGTAATGTAGGGCAGACATTTTCGGTGAGTAAAACCATGAAGCGGCAATAGAACGCCATTGTTTTTGTTCTCATCGTTACGTCCTGACACAGATTCTCATTAATTAAAGTTATTCCATCATTAATATTTACTCTTATGATTTCCCTCATTTTCAAAGGGTATGGCCTGTGTTGGCCGTACCAAGCAGTGCACCATTGTGCCTTCCAACCATCATGGTCCTATTCCTGGCGTCCCAGTAGGAACATTGTGGAAGTTTAGGGTTCAAGTGAGTTCTTAAGCTATGTCCTGTCTTTTTGTCCTTTTAATATGGCTAATTTAAATGGAATTTGTTAGATCTATGTATACATTTGATGTTTACTGTCTCCAATGTTTGCATCTAAAGGTCAGTGAGTCTGGTGTACACCGGCCACATGTAGCTGGTATTCATGGAAGGAGCAATGATGGAGCTTACTCTCTAGTATTGGCAGGAGGCTATGAGGATGATAAGGTGAGGTATTTAGAGGGGGGTCATTTAATGTAGACATTTGCAGTGACATAAGCACTAGCCCAATTTGTCTTGAATATTTACCAGCTTGTAAACCTTTATTTAATGCTTACAGGATGACGGAAATGAGTTTACGTACACTGGGTCTGGGGGAAGAGATCTCTCTGGGAACAAGAGAACAGCTGAGCAGTCATGCGACCAGAAATTGACCAACATGAACAGGTACTTGAGTAACACTTATTATTTATTCATATAGCATTATATTACAATTATTTTTAACTACCTAGATTCATAATCAGTCCGTTTATTAATGCTATTAGGTTTTGTTTCATAGCAATCATGCTTCTTAGATCTAATAAGGATCACACCATTAAATCTTATTCTACACCAGGGCACTGGCTCTTAACTGTAACGCCTCAGTGAATGAAAAAGATGGAGCAGATGCAAAGGACTGGAAAGCTGGGAAGCCTGTGCGAGTGGTACGCAGCTGGAAAGGCCGCAAGCACAGCAAATACAGCCCAGAGGAGGGCAACCGTTACGATGGCATTTACAAGGTATGATTAAATTTAAATTGTTGGCTTATCTTCTTTCTTTTCTTTTTTACTCATCTAAGCCTCTACTTACAGGTTGTAAAGTACTGGCCAGAAAAGGGAAAGTCCGGTTTCCTTGTTTGGAGGTATCTACTGAAGCGAAATGATGAAGAACCTGCGCCATGGACTCGAGATGGCAAGGACAGGATCAAGAAACTGGGGCTCACAATGCAGGTACATTTATGTCAGGCCTCTGATTGTGTTGAGTTTGCCACTTCAACTTAGAGCCGAGGAAACACTGGAACACCACCGCATGCATGTGGTTAGTCTCTTGAGTCAGTTAAAAATGCTTTTGCATTACCCGGCCCCTTTAGGACAATATCCACAGCTCCCCAAAAATAAGCCATAAAGTCATCTATGTGAAGCTACACCAGAAGAGCTAGGTGTGGCACGCGGGTACTTTGTTGGCTTTGTGCCAATATGACAGCTAGAATGAGGTTTGATCGGCACTGATCTGGAGCCAACTTCCATATGATCTGAGACTCATTCCAAGCCCAGTATTTCATTAAACCCCGTTCATTTTTATTATCTTGCGTTTTGCCCCATTTCCCATTGGATTTGTTCATTTTTTCCTGTTCCTGGAATGCTTCAACTTGCCTTGTGTGTAGCAAAATGAATTTGCTTTTGTGTATGAAACATGCTATACAAATCTCATTTGATAGAGGCAAACAAGGCAAAAATACAAAGGAGATTATTAAAAATAGGCCAATTGTATCTTGTTTTTGTGAGTTTTTTTTTTTTAGATACACTTTATCGTTTTAGTATCCTGAAGGTTACCTGGAAGCTGTCACTGCTAAAGAGAAGGAAAAGGAAAACAAGGTTGATGAAGTCAATGATGCTTCTACAAAAGGAAAGCGGAAGAGAAAGTCACATATTGGTCAGTAAACTTAAGCTTACTCTTATTTACCCAATTGACCTGCTGGTGGGTTTGATAAGTATTTTTAGAAAGATTTTCTGTGAAACAACAGGACTACATGACCACACCATAGGCATACTACTAGATTGGAAAACTACCTGCAAATTAATATTTTTGTATAAACTATAAATAAAGACTATGCACATCACTAGCTTGTAAAACGTGCTCGACAAGCGCTAACTATTTTGCTATGGACAACAGCCATCAAATCCATCATAATCCACCCACTAAATTTGAATTGATGATGATGATGATAGAAAAAAATGGTGGTGCTTTTTTCAAGACTCAAAGTGCTTTACAAATTGGTTGCAAATTGGGTTCGCACAACAAATGTACAGACAGCTATTACTCACAACAATCAGTCTGGGTGCTACCACTACCAAAGCCCATGTTTTCTTGTAAGTCTCTTATCTTTTGTAACCTTGATGTTTCAGTTGATTCAAGGTGCTTACAGGTATGAACAACAAGACTATTCAAATAATTTCCCTCTCAAACTACATTTCGCAATCAAAGCAAAAGGTTTCCAAATTCATCTGTTATTGTAACATGAGTTTTATCACACAAGAATTACATTTCTCTGGGCTCCCCAGCAAACACTTACACCTGAACACGTTTACATTGACTTAGGCACATGCACATCTTTCAACCCCTTTTCCACCAGCACAAACTTTGTACCAGCAATGTGCTTATGCCACAGCCGGTTCACCGTCTTCTCAACTTGCGAGCATTCTAAGACCCGTTTGCTTTTCCATGTCTTTGCATTTTCCATGTCTTTTAAGTCACCATATTTCCTCAGTATACGTCTGCTATTCCATCAACGCTAGTTGCAACTACAAAGCACATGGCCGACCAGAGAGCTTGTCAACCCAAAGCACGTTTTCAACTTGCGCTTTTGTGTCTTTAGCAGGGTGTGTAAAGAAAAAAATGGTTTAACTTTTGTTAAATCCCTGCACTTGTTGATGCCACTTTGTTGGCTGGCCTTTCAAAATCGATTTTTTTAAATTGGGACAAAATTATTTTAATATATTATAAATATTATATTATTTATATTATACATAATATTTATAATTAATAAATATGCTATTTAAATAGTTTTGGTTTGAGAAGTTAATATAGTGTGACACCACATTCAAAGTTTTTGAAGCGTATTAGGAGGATAGTGTCAACAGAATGTTTTAGACCCTATTACATTAATTGGTTAATTGCATTTATTCAAGTTGTTGGTCATGACACATTTTAATTAACGTTTAACAAACAAAAAAAAATATTCACATACCCGAATGATGTCACGTATGCAGATTATGTCAAGAAAGGGAAAACTTGTCAACAACTGCATACACTTGATAGCTTTGAAGTGAAGTTCCCTTCTCACAGCCAATCAAGCATTTCACCAGCCAGTTTCGGGATTCAACCGTGAAAGACAATAAACCATAGACAATTCATCATTGACTTACTACGTAATTCTAGGTCTCAGGATTAAGAAGAAATGTTGGTGAATGAGGCCATTGATGCCAGTGGTCGCTTTTAAAGTTTTTACAGTGGTTTTGTTTTATCACAACCTAATGTTTTCCAATACTTTGACATTCACACATTTCTTGAGATAGATATGCATGCTAGGTATGAGTTACACTGATTCAACACTTTTATGTGATGAGATAATACTGCGTTTAAAGTTGTGGAACCATCTATTGCTTTAACAGAGGATGATCTGAAGTCATCGCCAGCCAAACTGAATTCTAAGAAGACAAAAGTGGAAGCGTACAAGTTAACCAAAGAACAGCAAGCCCTAATCAAGGATGATGAACCAAACAAAAAAGTGTGGGTGGAAGCCATGCAGTCTTTGGCGCTTGGGCCGGTAAGAGATTTTTCCATTACTTAAATTGCGTCTGTTAACCTTTTAGAAAATATAGTTTATATATTACTTGTTTTTATTTAGGAAAGTTGTTTGCCTACTTTATCTAGAAAAGTTGTCAGACCCTTTAGTATGGCTATCCTAATGTAGCTTTGCCCCCAGTTTGATCAATTGTCTGTGTCTGTTTGTAGAGATCTACTCAATAGGACCACCTTACACCCTTTGCTATGTTAACAAATTAGTTTAAATGTGACTTAGTCTAGTACTATGGCCAGTTGTGCTCTATAAAAATAAATTTGATGAGTAGCGTTCCATCGCTAATCTTATTCTTAAACCCAAAATGAAAAGGGCAAAAATCTAAACGTGCCTACCTTTTAATTTTTGTTAAAATTATAAAAATACAGTCACAATCGTAGTACTGGGAAAAAGTTTTTAGGTAGGTATTTATTGAAAGAAATATAGTCAACTTACCTTGTTGCGTTTCTGAGATCTTTTCTGTTCATCCTGAGTAAAAAAAAGGACCCATCCTTCACACCTTTCTCTTAACAATGTCACGTTTAAATATCACACACCAGAGATGGGGACTCGAGTCTGCGACTTGGACTCGAGTTCCACTTAAGTTGCACACACTATGATTTGAGACTCGACTTGGGACTTGACTGCTATGGGGGTCACGCCCCATAATTCGTTGCATTTTTATGCTTCATGCTTATCTAACTTGGGCGTCTGGTTTGCGCAGCCACAGAGAATGGAAGCTGCTGCAAATATGGCAAGCACACCTGCTGTGCCATTTGTAATAACATCTGTATACATAAACTATACTCACTTTCCAAACGGACGAAGCGCTACCTGCAATATATGTGACATACAAATAAGGGATGCTGGATCAACCGCATAAAATTTTCAGGCACCTGAAAACTCGCCTAAATAGGTCAGTCACTTGGTGCAATGTGAAAGTTTATGTTAGTGCCTATGCGGACGGTTGGCGAACATGTTTAACCAGGTATCAGCTATCGTTAGCTTGCAACTAGCTTTGTAGCTTTTAGGGATCACTAACTTGTATTCCCTAATGGAAATCTTGTTTTTTTTATCCAGTGATTCCACCAGTTTTACTCTCAAACATGGAATTTTTTTTTCTGTTCTGTAGCTGTATGTTCAAGGTAAAATACAGTTATTAGCTTTAAAAGAAACAAATATTTTGTGTTTTCATAAAAGGTTTGCAATAGCCTGTTTAAAGTGATAATATACCGAACAACTAATCAGTGCTGGCAATACATGCTAATAGAAAATGATAATACTGTACATGCTGTTAATTCCAACCTTAGATATAGCTATGCAGTGTTCTAAGCTGACTTGGTGGAATGCATGATAAGACACTCAATATAACCATATGAGACTTGAGACTTAACTTGTACTATGGAAGAAAGACTTGTCTTGACTTGGAAAAATGACTTGTGAGCGTCTATGACACACACACACACACACACTCTATATGGTCAAAAGGATGTGTGCACCTCACCATCACACCTACACAAGCTTGTAGGTCAATCGGTCACTTTGGCAAATCAAGGGAAATTTAAACTTTCACCTGTACCTCACAGCCAGCCTCCGGTAGATGTGCAGATGAATTGATCATTGCCCTTTGGTGAAAGTTGCGTTTCTGTTCAGGTGCCGAAGTGGCTGATCTCTGGCCTACAAGGTTTTTCTTATTTTCTTCAATTTACATTTTGTTAGTGGAAGAAAAATGTGCACACTGAATAGACACAAAAGGACCAAATAAAATAAAAAATACATACAAAAATTATTTTCAGAATGTATTGACAAGGAAACTACAAGGAAAGGTTGGCCTAACCCTGCAAGCTAAATTGGCCTAATAGCTTTTGGAATATTTTGGATGTGAATAATTTTTTGGCCCTATTGAAATTAATGGGGAGAGGTTTTTGACTGGGAGAAAGCTGCAACTGGCAATCGGTGGAACGGAAAGCCTACTTCATCTCAGCCCTTTCCTCCATGCTCTCTGCACTTCGTTACACTCAGAGAGACCTAGATTACCCCTGAGGACACTGCTACCCCAGCCTCCCTTTTTGCAGCCTACCCTTTTCCCAGAACCTCGGTATCTGGTGAAGGAACCGGCCTCCTCATCTCTTCTAAATGGCAGTTTACAACCTTTCCAATGCCACAATTCTCTGCCACCACATTTGAATTCCCTGCTGTCACTGTCTTATGTCCTGTTTACATTCACGTTGTTGTTCTATCACCCACCTAGCTCAATTGGCATCTTTCTGGAAGAACTGGACTCTCTGTTGTACCACTACCCTGAAGATGGCCAATCACTGATTCTCCTTGGCGAATGCAACATCTTCACAGAAAAGTTTTTATCCTCAGGCTTGATCTTTCTTCAATTTCCTTTTCCTAACACTTCACCCCTCTCATCTAACTCGCAAAGCTGGCCATCTGCTTGATCTCTTACTAACCAGGGTCTTGCTCTCCTACCAATCCCACGGTTACTCCCTAACATGTATCTGACTATTACTTTGTTCTCTTCCCTTGTCTACCAAAACCTAACACCACAACCCTCACTAACACAGTCACTTCTCACAGGGACATCAGGTCTCTGACGTTCTTTGATTTCTCATCCTCCGTCCTGCGGTCCCTTCCTTTGGTATGCTCTTTCACCGAGCCCTCCCTTGACACAGCTTTAGGGTCTCCTCCCCACTTTCTCCTGACCACTCTGCCTTCTCACCAAAAGGCCGGCTCGAACTACACTTTAGCACTTAAGTATCTTCTGTTTCGACCTCTTTCTACCAATCAAAATTCTCTGGGGATGCCTCTAACCCTGTTTGTAAGACTGTTTGCCATGTTCTCCTTAACCCACCCGCCCCTACTCCAACTTCCGACCAGAGGACTTAGAAAGTTTCTTTCTTTGAGAAAAAAAGTTGACATACGCCCTTCTTTCCTTCTATCTCCCAGCTTGACTGCCCACTCCAAACGTGCAACTAGCCTTTCTTCCTTCATGTTCCTCACCGCTGACGAATCTTTGCTTCTACTATTCTCTAAACAACCCACCACCTGTCCACTTGACTCCTTCCCTACTATTTCCCACACAGTGCAAGCAGACACCTTTTCCTTTGTTCTCATTCTTCGGGACTTCTGCTGCTTTTAACAATGAACCACAAGACTCTTTTCCTTACCCTTGAAGACCTGAGCCTCTCAGGGTCTGTGCTTGCAATGCTTGCATCCTACCGGTTTCAAAACTGTGTAGCTTCTCATCTCTGGGTCCCTCAGGTCTCAGTCCTGGGCCCACTCCTTTCCTGTCTTTACACAAAGTCACTGGACTGGTCATAAATTCGCCTAGCCTGCCCTATCACAGCAACCATCACTTAATGTTCCCCTTCCTTCTCTCTGACACACCAGTGTTGCAATGCATATCAACATGCCTTGGATGACCACTTGAAACTCAACCTTGACAAAACGTCAAAATGTTACTTTCATCCTCAGGACGTCCAACACGTTCCAAGACCTAAACATCACTGTCAATAACTGTGGTCTCCTCTTCTAGACCGACAAAGAATCTTACGGGTCACCCGGGGCGATCGGTTGTCCTTCTCATCCAACATTGCGTCAGTAACACGTTCCTGCAGATTCCCTCTCCACAACATCAGAAGGATACAGCCCTTCCTCACAAGAGGCTGGGCAGGTCATATTCCAGGCCTTCATCATCTTTCGCATGACATTCATCCACCTAGCACTTCTACTTGTTAAAGAGGATGATAGTGAATCAGGACATTGCTGTCTACCTGAAGTGAACGGTCCAGTGTTTTTGTCATCAGATCGAAAAGAAATAATAGAACTTAATAATATTTCTAAAAATATACATTTATATTTGTAAATACATAGTAACAATAGATGAATAAACACCAGAATAAAAACGCATCATAGTCTTGCCACCAGATCTAGAGATCTGTCACTATAATAAAGTAGGCAAGATAGATAAATTCTGTATTTATCCCCAGGAGGGAAAGTTGCATCGTTACTGCAGCAGAACAAAAGCAAATAACCTAAATCCAATCATAGCAAAGTTATGGACCTAACAATGCCTAGACATAGTGTAATGTAAACGTGCATAAAAATAAATTGCAGATTGTGCAAGACAAAATTAAGGTGGTGATAGTGTTACCACAGTGCTGTCACTGTTCGCTCACTGTGAGGCATTGAACAAATAGACAGCAGTAGCAAGAATATGAGTATAAGGTAGTGGAAGTTGTGAAAATAATAATTATGGGCAATTTATAATAAGTATAATTACAACCCATGCACTTCTTTTGGTACAGAATTTTATAGGCCACTTGCTTGTTTTTGCATGGATCTGGAACTTGAAAACGGTCTGGAGCTGAACAGTCCTCAATTTCACTGCCAAGAAAATCCTTAGCAAACATGGCTATGACTTGCTCTACGGTACATTTGTGAGCCATGCTGCATTTAATTTTCGTTATAGTAAGAGTGTAATTTGCATGAAAAAATACAAACTTTTGCGCTGCCCTGCTCTGCTGTTATTCACTGAATTTCTGTGACGTTGCTGTTTTGCTCAGCTGAGTCAAGGGCTTCCCAGTTGTGCTTAAGAGCGCAGACATTGACAGCTTTTACAGAATGTCGATTACGCAAACGGTTATCTTGCGTTACAATTTTTATGAGACAGTGATTTGAATTAAATGTCCCAATTTTAAGCTTAATTTAGGTTACTTTTCAGCTCACATGATGAGTTTAAGGACGCTGGAAAATGTGAAAGCCAAAGAGATTTTCATTTTTGGAAATTTGTGAATATGATCCTTTTATTTATTTTTTATTTTTTTAAACAACAACAAATGACCTTATGTCCCTCAGGCACACTGTGGGGTTCAGAGGGTTCATGGAATCAGTCATGGAATATTTATATAAATTTTTTACAGATTATTTAATTGTCTAGTGAGATAGAACAGTGAATGCACAGTAGTAGTTTTTACAGTAATACATTTTGATTAGACTTGGTGAAATCAACATGATATTTTTGATGGTTTATGTTGAGTCTGAAGATAACCTGAACATTTGGTATGATTTGGAGTTATAGTTTTTGACTTGCATACTTTAGGTAGACAACCAGTTTAAAAAAAGAAAGAAAACAAGAGTGATTAACTTCACAATTTGTGTGTATAAAAGTTTAATTTAACTGCAACAGTCAAGTCCTGAAGGTTTCAAACCTTTAGCCCTGATGGTCCCTTCTTATTGATTTCTTGAATACTTTGAACTGATGCTAAAGCACCATCTACAGATGTAATAAGGTGTTTGCAGGTGCGTTTTTAAGTGGACTTAGACATGTGCGTCAAATTTGGTAGATTGAAGTTAAGGAAATCATTTCAGATGGGAATAATAATACACCATAATTGCAAAAGGGTTGTAAATAGTTTGCTGTTGTAAAAAAGGTTTTCATAAAAGTAGTAAGTTGATGATGGGTTTTAACTAACTTATAACATTAATTCCAAAATAAGATAAGATTTGTTCCTCAGTCTTGGGGGTGCACCTAAATCTCACCAGTGCTGAGTAAAAAGTAAATTTTGAGCCCTAATTTTAAACTTTTATTATCGAATGTTTGGTTATGTCAAATTATTGAAAACCTAACATTTTGGCATCTCTTGGTTTACAATTAGCTGTGGGGTTGTTTTTCTGCCAAATCTGCCTAAAAAATTCTGACTAAAGACAAAAAGATTCTCAGATTATGCCAAAAGTAACATAAGTCTTTGCCTCGTTTTAGCAAGTCTGACTGCTCTCAGTAGATCTGATCCTCCTTAAATTGTTAAATGTTCTGTGCCTAATGATTGTTTCCAAAAGTTTTTATCCCCATACAAGGTCAAAAACGCTAACGTTACGTAGCCTAAATTATGCAGCTTTTTTTCGCAGCTGAAGAAAAATATCAAACTGCCCCGCCAAATTTTGCCTTGCTAATTATCTTAGCATGAACAAGATCGAACTATGAAACTTGGCTAGTCCGATCAGTTGGTCTGTCTTAATCGTTTAACAAGCGTGCTAGCAAATGGACATGGAAATAAATAACTCAATCCAAATTGCATATTAGAGTTAACTAAATCAAAACAAAATGTTTTTAACGGCTGCACGTATGCCCTTTGGGGAACACTTGATACCTGTTATTAGCCAGTGTCTTACTGCATTCCAGCAAGCAATCATAAAATTCATGAAAGGATTCCAGTTCCATACTCACACTGAAGGCTAGCTTACTCTGGTTCAATTTGCTGTCCAATTCAAATCACCAAAATTATTTTTAAAGGGGACCTATTACACAAATGTTCAGGCCCATCCCTTTATTTAGTAGTTGTACTAAAGTAGGTGTACGTGTTGAATCAACAATTTTTTCTAAACTGCCTGGATCTGCAGCACCTCTATTCACCTTCTGTCTGAAACGCTCAGTTTTTGCTCCTGTCCCTTTAAGGCCTCCCGTCCAGATGAGCCCAGTCTGCTCTGATTGGTCAGCTGGACAAACAAAGGGAATTTGCTTTTGCGCTTACTAAAATGACAATCCATCAATTTTCTCTGCTCTGACTGGCTCTGGTTTAGGGCGTGCCCAACCATATTCAAATGTATGACTGTGACGTAAATAAGTTGTGCAAGAAAACACTGGACCATAACAAGGAGTTTCCGGCAGTTCAGGAGCAGTGTTTTCTGTGAGAGAATAGCCCTCTTTAGCAGTGATTTTTAGTTTTTCAGACATTACGTGCACTAAAAAGTGTAAAACTAAAAGACAGGGAAAACACGAGCAAAGCAACAACGTCACAGAAATTCCGTGAATAACAGCAGAATAGGGCAGAGCAAACAGGACCCCTTTTAATGTTTAACAAATATAACTTGGCTCACATTCAGTACGCAGTGTCTTGTTAATGTGGGCTTATTCCAAGTGCCGGCGGAATCCGGTAAATTACAATAAAGTTCGTTTGACTTGTAGAGCTATTGTGAATCCACATGAATCCTACACTCGCTCAGATGGTGGCATATTGCTCCTTCCTTCAAAGTCCACCAGTATGTTTAGGTTAAGCAACATTTTATTGCGGTCAGATGGCAGTATGCACAAGGGTATGATTCATCTTGTTCCTTAATTCCAGCTCCTCTCAAGGGTTTACAGTCTTCACATTCATTTTCTATGGGCAAATTAAGTAAAAAGGCAAATTAAAAATAACCAGTGAACAGATTTATATGCGGTCTTCAAGCGCAGTCCGTGGTACTCAAACTGACCTTTGGCTTTGCAATGGAAGCGAAATGGCCAAAATTGCAATTGTAGTTAGGTCCAGAAATTGGAGCTAATGATATGGAAAATGAGACTTAGCAATAACAATATGACGCAATCAAAGAAGAATAATTACTAATATTTGCAATTACAATGTGATTGACTCATCAGGTAAGGTAGATGCTCAAAGCAGCCTCTCCTGCTCCACTAATCCTACTCGTCTATTTGTCTAATAGGCAAGTTACATTTACGTTCGTAAAGGTGGCGAAAGCTACATTTGTGTAACGTTAGATATCTCATCACAAAGTGTTGAAGTACTTTGTTTTTTTGCAAGTTCTTTGGTTCTTCTTTTGCAGAAATTCCTGAGTAAAATTGAGGAAGTCTTCCTTTGTATCTGCTGCCAAGAAGTGGTTTATCAACCCATCACCACAGAGTGTCAACATAACGTCTGTAGGGTAAGTTGTCTGACATTTATTCTGTATGTCTTGTGCTGACAGTTAGTTTAGCGTAAAGATATACTAAAGGAGATCACCTGTCATTCCTTACAGGAATGCCTTCAGCGGTCATTTAAGGCTGAAGTTTACACTTGTCCGGCCTGCCGACATGATATGGGCAAAAGCTACTGTTTGAGTGTCAACAAGCCTCTTCAAGCCATTCTCAACCAGTTTTTCCCAGGATACAGCAGTGGCCGATGATCTATCTCGTATTGTTAGATTCTCAGGCGTAATCGGGGGGCAGGGTGGTGTCTAACAACCCAATAACAACTTAATATGCTGTTTTATTAAACACAAGCAAGTTAGCTATTAAAGGTGTTTGGTTAAAACATTACCTAGGTGACTCGGATGATTTATAAATTGATAATGGTCAAATGTCAATATACTGTTTGAAAAATATTCAGCATATAGGACTTGATGATCGACGATGATGATGAAATGATGATCCGCAAGCGTTTTAAACTTTTGTGTTAGATCAATTTTATGTTAAAACGTCTGCCATACTTTATGAGAATATTACAGTTGTAGGGCCTACATCGGAATATGCTAAATTATAACTGCTAGAGCATATAAAATGTACTGAAATTCCATGGAAGCTCCAAAGGGACAGTATCAATCGAGTGCCATTTTTTTTATTGTAGACAATGTCACTCATCAATATTAAAACAAAAAGAAGAAAAAAAAATTATTTGAATAAATGTCTAATGTTTTGTTTTTTTAACTGTACATTTAACAAGTGATTGCAGGTATACGGAGATCCCAGTTATTGAACTAATGATACAAATACCGAGTGAATCCCAGTTGCTACATATATCATAAACAATTTAATGTACTGGAAATGTATATATTTTTTAAATTGTATATTTTAGTAATTTAGATATGTCGTAGTAACTGCTTGAATGCAGATTGCTTTTTTGATAAATGTCCAGTTTTTCTACAATAAAAGATACAAAATTCCAGCTGTTCTGTATTCTTATCTTGAGTGGACTCGTGGTAGCATAGATTAAATAATAACTATGAGATTGTTAATTACTGTTTTATCCCATTGGATGATTATTATTTGTTAATGACAGCATCTTAAATATGATTTAATCATTCTGTAACAAGCTGAATTAATAATTCTGGCCACAGAACAAATTTGATTTCCTCAAGTGATATGCAGAATTTCTGGGTCTCGACATCAAGCAATCCTGTAGCATGCTGGCATTAAACATAAATTCTACATTTATGACACTAGTAACTTTATTTAAAACGTGCCTTTTCACGTATTTGTTTAGTTTGTGAACTCCGTCATTTGGAATACTTTTGGTGCAATTTATTTTTATAATTGTAAATTAGACATGGACACACGCAATATGTTGTCGTCGCATGGGTAGATTGTTTTGCCCTTACCTTATTTGGCATGTCTAAACCCTCTAATAAAATCTGGCCAATCCGGCTATTTCAGCAAAATGGTCATCTGGCCAATCGCAGGGACCATTTCCTGAAGTGAAGTAGATGGGGAACCAGCCTGTGTGTATCTGACGTCAATTAACGTTTTACCATCCATTGGGCTTTAATAAACAGGCTAGCAAGAGCAACACATTCAGCGATATAGAGGGAGCACCAGCTATCGCAAAAGGTGACTGCTGTTTCTTATTCCTATCGATTTCATTTGGCAAATACACAATTTAAAAAAAATACTCAAATAGGTGCTGCTATCAGTGTGGTTTTTGTTCATTTGCGGACTACCAATTGGCCAGGGCTACCCAGCTAACGGGCTACCAAGCTTAATTTGACTTCCCTCACAATCGAACACTAGCCAACTAAAACTATGTCTGATTTGAGTAAATCAGTCGCTATATCACTTACATTTCCCGCACATTTAATATCATGACGAATAGTCTATGTCGGCAAACGTTCATTAACTTTTATTGCAGCCAGCGCATTCTGTCCTCGAAAAACTAACGTTAGCCGACGTTAGCCGTCGTTTCGCGTTAACGTTAGCACATTGCCAGCGTTACATTTACTTGCTATCTCAAACCCTTACTATGAGAAACTCCAACATGGCTAAATGTGACCAGTAGCCCTATTTATACAGTGCGTGTAGCTATCTATGCCGTATCTATATGTTTAAACGCTCATATTAGCAGATTTCTAAATTCGTGAGGCTTTCTGGGCTTTAGCTATTGTTTGGGCCCGTCATATTAAAGGGCCCCGCTTCATTTGTTTGTGCCAGGCAGCTGCTGGTGGCTTCCTGCATTCACAGGGTTGAGTCCATTGCCTTGATCATACAAGTTCAGTACAAGTATTTTCTCTTTAGAATCTCTGATCTAAAATGCAAGTGTTTTTGCACAATTGTTTTTAGGGCTGGAGTATATGGCCTAAAAAATAAATCTCGATTATAATCTTAATTTCTGGTTAATTTTTTTATTTAAAAATACCAAGACATTTGACTATACATAGGACATGATGCTGTTTTATCCGTTATGTCACATTCCAAGATGCGCTCTTGAAAGTACAATATTTTAGAATGGACTTGGGTTGAATGCAAGTATGTCATTGGTGCTAATAATGCACATCAGTTTTTGAGAACATAAGGTGCTAAAACTAAGCACAGTGATACAGATCAGAAAAACTGTGCTTATTTTTTTACACATTAGGGCCTACTTCAGGTTGCAACATACTAAAGTAATGAGTTCTGTTGGTGGTCGTATACTTTATATTTGTTAATACAATTTACATTTTGTGTTACTAAATCAGTTGAGCCTCATTTAAATTAAATCGCGATTGTCTTGATCTAGATTTCTTTTTTTTATATGTCCTGCGAACCCATAATTTAATTAAGTAAATTGTGCATTAGCCCAGCACAATTTGTATTTGTTACCTGTTTTTTTTTTTTTTTCATGGAATGTAGACAAATGTAAACTTACATTTTATATATTTTACTGCTCCTCTAGCGTTGCCTGCCAACATGTCGCGGGACTCAAAAGACATGATTCCTGACACACCAATAGCCGATAACCACATGGGCCTACTCAACCCAACCCCTGTTTCAGCACTGGATTCAACTACACTCTCAACTACGGATGTAGACTCTGAGCTAACCACTTACCCAAAATCAGCTTCGATCCCAGCCTCCGATTCAACAATGGGTTTTGCACCAGCTGGTATTGGCCCGAACACAGTCCCAGCATCTGCTGCTCGTCCAGAATCACCCCCCGCTAGTGCTCGGAACCCAAGTTGTAAAATCATGACGTTTCGACCCAGTATGGAGGAGTTCAAGGACTTTGGCAAATATATTGCTTATATGGAGACTCAAGGAGCTCATCGTGCAGGCCTTGCAAAGGTTAGCACCCACAAATGTATATGCCTAAACTACTGCTAGTATGATTCTCATCATCATACAGTGCTATATAGTCGTATAGGAAACCAGATAATTATGTTGCAGTGTCAAAAAATGTTTTTGCTTATAATAATGCCTTGTCCGTTTTCATGCCTGTCCAAAATATTGTGCATGTTAAATGGGATTCAAGAGTGATTTTTACAGCTTGCATTTTGTCAAACGTTTAAAGCTAACACAATCACTGGTTTTCTGTGGACCACATGACTAATGTTGGCTTACTTTCCAAGTCTAGTACAGGCCTACTTTGCTCACACACTTATCTATATCTATCTATTACTTACATGCACATAGACACATATACAGGTCAAGACATTGAGCATGGTGGGTTTTAAATTTTGTCTTATTTGATCAAGAGATGTTGGTAAAATGCTTGAAATGGGCAATGACCTTTTATTCTCATTCTTTGGGATACCTGCTATCCTCACTATTTTAGTAGTCCTTCGTTCTCTTGTCTAACGGCCAATCTCTCTCCAGGTCATTCCTCCAAAAGAATGGAAACCAAGAAAGACATATGACGGTATCGAAGACATGGTGATCCCAGCACCAATTGTGCAGGTTGTAACTGGACAGTCCGGTCTCTTCACCCAGTACAACATCCAGAAAAAGTCCATGACTGTGGATGAGTATGGAGAATTGGCCAACAGCAAAAAGTAAGACTAAAGCCTGTAATGCAGCATGGAACATTTAATACATTTTTTTTGACTAAGATTACAAGAATGCAAAGACAGGGTTCATTAACATTTTGAGGCACTTGTTCTTTGGACAGGCACATTTTTCTTTTCACCTGTCCGGGCACAATAGTCTCTTGTAAAATTTCTACGTAAAAATGTGTGTCTAATTGACCAAAATACAGTGCATTCAGAAAGTATACATTTATTCAGCCTAATTCCAAAATTGATTAAATATAAACATTCTACTTACAATACCACATAATGACAAAGTGAAGAAAGTTATTTATAATTTTTTAGCCATTGCATTAAAAACGCATATATGTATACATTTGTACAACATTATTTACACCCTTTACCGTGAGTTTCAAAATTGAGCTCAGGTACATCCCGTTTCCATTGATCATACTTGATGTTTCTACAACTTGATTGGAGTCCACCTGTGGTAAATCAGTTGACTGGACACGATTTGGAAACACACACACACACACCCGTTTATGTAAGATCCCACAGTTGATAGTGCATGTCAAAGCACAAATCAAATTATGAAGTCCAAAGAATGGTCTGTAGACCTTCGACAAAAGATTGTATGGCACAGATCTGGGGAAAGATACACCAAAAATTCTGCAGTATTGAAGGTCCCAACGAGCACAATGGTTTCCATCAATCACAAATGGAAGAAGTTTGACTCTGACAGAGCTCCGGTGTTCTTCTATGGCAATGGCATCTCTGCAGCACTCCACCATTGAGACCTTTATGGTAGAGTGAATGAATGCCAAGCGTCATGTATTGGAGGAAACTAGGCACTGCATAGTGGTGGCAGCATGTTGCGGTGGGTGGTATTTTTCCGCGGCAGAAACTGGGAGACTAGTCAGGATCATGGCAAAGATAAATGCAGCAATGTACAGGGACATCCTTGATGAAAACCTGCCCCAGAGCGCTCTTGACCTCAGACTGGTGCGAACGTTCACCTTCCCACAGGACATATTCAATATTCAAGATGACTTGAAGCTGTAGTTGCTTGTTAAGGGTGTGAGTACTTGCGTATATGTGATATTTAATTTTTCTAGTTTTTATACCTTTGCAAAAAAAATCTACACTTTTCACTTTGTCATGGTAATGTGGGTAGAATGTTGAGAAAATGTTTTGATTTAATCCATTTGGTAATTGGGCTATGACAACATTCAGAAAGTAAAAGGGTCTAGATGCACAGTATTATTTAGTATTATTTTGTCCATAGAAGAGTTGTTAACGTAAAATAAACGAAAAGGTCTTTCTTTAGGAGACATACAAGGTTCCTAACACATTTCCCTTACACGTTTAAACGTATGTTAGGACAACCAATGTCACAGAGGGCCTTTCTTACCCTTCAAAAATTATATTTTTAAAACCTAGTACAGATGCAAAGTTATCCTCATTTGATGCCAGTAAACCGAGACACCACCCTTCATCTATGCGGTTAACTTACTGGTAGCTTTCACTACTGAAAGCCCGCTCACTGGCAGCGTTGGTAGCAGGCATACGTAGGGTGTCTAGTTTGGTCAACTCTGAATACCACGATCTGAGACGACTTTTTTGAAGCCATTGTATGAATTCCCAAAACATTTTCATATACTTCACCGGCATTTTCAGTTCCATGATGAGCTAGTTGTAATCCACATCATCCCCTTGGACTTTGTGTGTGAGTTGTTACTGATAATCTAGCTCAGCTCGGCCCTTCAGAACTAGTTCCTCTAGGATGATACGGGTAGCTCTACCTTTTGATTAAAGCAATCGGCTATGCAGGTGTGTGAGATCAAAAAAAAAAGTAAAACGGTTGCCTATGATAACTGTCCAGATCATCTGGATAGGCAGCGGTGCCATTACGGTCGTGTAGCCTGATTGGAGTTTTATACTCCCTGGATAACACAGGGGCAGCAATAACTGAAATGAATGAACAAATTAGGGTTGAACATGGGCCGCACAGTGGCCTCGTGGTTAGCGCTATTGCCTCACAGCGAGAAGGTCCTGGGTTCAATCCCCACCTGACCCAAGCGCCTTTGTGTGTGGAGTTTGCATGTTCTCCCCGGTTAGCGTGGGTTTCCTCTCTCAGTCCAAAAACATGCAGGTTAATTGGTGACTAAATTGTCCGTAGGTGTGATTGTGAGTTGTTGTCAGTCTCTATATGTTGACCCTGTGGTAGGCCGGCGACTTGTCCAATTCAATTCAATTCAATTTTATTTATATAGCGCTTTTTACAAAAACAATTTGTCACAAAGCAGCTTTACAGAAATATGGATGTTATGGACATAAAAGATTTATCCCTACCTATCT